>JAZKJV010005583.1:0-65660 GCA_037367405.1 Ottelia alismoides | reverse complement strand
TTCCTCTACGGGTTGACGCACTCCATGAGTCCTGAACAAGCTGGTAATCTTGCATCGCTTGCCTCAGCACGTGTTGTGGAACAACATGGTGCGAGATTACAGGCAAATCATAAGGACTTACTTCGTCAGATTTAGTAGAACAATCTGAACCGTTGTTTTCTGCAGCATTATTCTCATTAGGCGGCAATACTCCGCCTTTTTTATTGCCTTGTACCCTATCAGACAAAAACTGCGAAACAAAAATGTCAAATTCACGTTTTCTCGTATGGCTCATTGATACTGCCTGTTAATGTCTGTTAATTGACTTTTTCGGTTGCGTCGGGCAAAATAATTTTGATGAGAAGCAGTTACATAAGCAATCACTTTGCGGGATACATCTATGACACGGCGCATCAAACAATACAACACACGTCTGATTATTATGGCAATGATGATTGCCCTTATTGGGGTCATCGGCGTGCAAGTGCATTGGATAAATAATGCTGTAGAGCTTAGCGAGGAGTTGTTTCATCAACAAGTGAATGAAGCACTCGCAAAGGTTGCTTACAAACTCGAACGTCAGGAAATGCTTGGCGATGCGATTATGGTAATGGATAATGGATCAAAGATTCACGTTCATGCTACTCCATCTACACCCCAATCTAAAAAATTGAACAGGTTATTACAGAGAAGCGTCATTCAACGCATCCTCAGCATGTGAACACTATAGAATCGGCATCGGGACCACGAACACCCACCCATCAGAACACCGAACGCAGTAACGAAACCTATACCACAGAAGACGCTGCAACTGATAGCGACTCGGAAGAGGAACCAGATGGTGTTGGTCTCTCGCAATGCCAAAGTGCATCAAATCAGCAAACAGAGCAACAACGTATAGCGACCATTTCTACATCGCAAGGTAGTACGGCTATGACCATTAGCACCGACAATTCCAATGGCTCTGTGAAAATTGATTTTCATGTTCAGAAACAACAGGATGCTAATGGGGCAACACAAGCATCCAGCCAAGAGACATTACGGTTTCAAGTTGGACGAACTCCCTCAACAAACTATGCTGTACAACGTGAGATCAGTAATCATGATCAACGCTCACGTGCAAATATTTCACGTCTGCAACGTTCAATTCAGAGCCAAGACAAGAGCGTGAAAACCTGGGATAGTATTGCACAACAATTCGCCTCATATCTTTCCTATGATAAGAATAACGTTCAACTAACAATACAGAATATAGTCAAGCAACTCAAAGATGAACAGTACACGTTCCAACAAATGCGCACGGTAAGTCCGGGACAACTAATCATTTCAAGTCCACATGCTCTCTCACAGCCACAGCCAATGCAATTTGCTACAAACCATACACGTGCGGTTGGCTCTTGTTCACAAGCAGGCAGCTCAAGCGGTAGTGGTACAAGCATGAGTATTTATACTCCCGGATAATGGTACCGTACTGATTACACCATCTTCCCTTGAACAAGGTGTTGTGAGTATGTATCCATCTACCTCGTCTTACCGAAGTCGTAGTTCATCAACGACGGATCAATCAATGGTTGCTGCCCGCTCATATACTATGAAGAATGCCATTGTGATACCGGGTACTCAAATGGTTGCTATGCCACCTGCACCACCGGTAGCACCATTTCGGAACTTGAGTCCATCATCAACAATCAAATCTACATTACGTCCACTTTCGACCGACGAAACAGCAGTTGCAAAAACACCAACAACACAAGAATATACCGAGCGTGTAAAAACGAAGATGGAGCTGATCAACGAAACAGTCCATGACTTACGAGAATTCAATCGCACACTCGATCAACGAATCAATTCTGTCCTTGTTGACTCCATGATCGCGAGCGAATTCGCTTGTAAGAACTTACCTCTTGATTACAAGTTTGCCATCCGTAATGGGGAAAGTAATCTCTTCATGTATGCAAAAGCAGAAAACGATGCACTTCAGTCCTACGAACAGTCACCTTTCCGAACAACATTATTCCCAAGCGACATCATCCAAAAGAATCACTCGTTAGTTGTCACCTTCCCCAATAGCACATCATACATCTTACAGTCGAACATGGGTGTTCTGCTCTCTTCGTGTTTATTTGTGATGATGATAATGGCGTGTTTTGGTTGGACGGTTCGAAACCTCAACCGTCACAAAAAGCTATCAGAAATGAAGAGTGATTTCATCAATAATATGACGCACGAATTCAAAACACCAATAGCTACCATTGCGTTGGCATCCGATGCCCTACGCGACCCGGATGTAGCTAATAACTCCGAGCGTGTAGGTAGATTTATTGGTGTAATCAAAGAAGAGAATCATCGGTTGGGAACACAGGTTGAGCGTGTGTTGCAGGCAGCTCGATTAGAGCGCGGTGAACTTGCCCTCACAAAGACAGAAATCAATATCCATGACATTCTCACTTGTGTAAAGGACTCGATTGCACTACAAGTTGATGCACGTGGTGGAATCATTACGATGAACCATGACGCTGCATATCCATTTATCGTAGCAGATGAAATGCACATACGGAATCTGTTGCTTAATCTTCTTGATAATGCTAACAAATACACAGAACGCGAACCCATTATCAACATCACAACGCTCAACAAAGAGTCAGGCGTTGTCATACGCATTTCTGATAATGGTATTGGCATCAGTAGCGAAAACCAGAAGCGCATTTTTGATAAGCTTTACCGCGTACCAACGGGCAACATCCACAATGTGAAGGGCTTTGGTTTAGGTCTCTCGTATGTCAAGGCGATTGTGGAAGCACATGGCGGAATCGTGGAAGTAGAAAGCGAACCAGGTAAGGGAAGTACCTTTACCGTTACACTACCATTTGTCTCTGCATAATTTTTCTTACTACTCAAAGTTCTCTTGTTATGGCACAGAAAATTCTTTTGGTCGAAGATGATGCTAATCTTGGTTCGGTACTCACCGAATACTTGGAGTTAAAAGGATATGATGTAACGCATTGTCCCGATGGCGAGCGTGGAAAAAGTGCATTCGATGAAAAGGAATATGACCTTTGTATTTTGGATGTGATGTTGCCTGTCATGGATGGCTTTAGTTTAGGCAGATATATCCGGACAAAAAATACAGATGTACCTATCATTTTTCTTACCGCAAAGTCAATGAAGGAAGACCGTCTGGAAGGGTTTGAGATTGGTGCGGATGATTATGTTACAAAGCCATTTAGCATCGAAGAACTAATGATGCGTGTGCGTGCAATTCTCAAACGAACTCAGGTTCAGCCCGCTTTGCTTCGAGGTCAGAACTATCATGTCGGTGAGTATATATTTGATTCAGAGCAACGTACGCTGGTCTATGCTGATGAAGTACGCCAATTGACTCATAAAGAGTCCGAGCTTTTGAAATATCTTTGTTCTTCATGTGGGTTGATTGTCAAACGGAGTGACGTCTTAAAGCATATTTGGGGTGATGATAGTTATTTCAATGGTCGAAGCATGGATGTGTTCGTAACGCGCTTGCGAAAGTATCTGAAAAATGACCCAAATGTTCAGCTTGTCAACGTGCATGGTATGGGATTCAAGCTCTCCGTAGTTGGCGTTGCACCGATGATGCAAAAAGCATCCTCATGATTGGTACTAATGTACTACCACGTAATACTTGTATTAATGAAGAACTGTCTTCCTATTAAATTGGGGATATAGCGTGGGTTAGTAACATTCAGGAGGTTGTTCACTCCGGCGGAAATCTGTACAAATGAGCTTGACGAAAGTTCCTCGAACCTAAAGCGTTTGGTTATAGTAGCGTTCAAATTCCAATAGCCAGCCACATATTCATCTTGAGAGTCAAGTACTTGACCAAATGCGGTTGAGCCGCTGAATACATCAGGATTTTTGTTTAGTTGAAGTTCGCCAAATGAGCCAACATATTGAGCACGTACATTGGTCGTAAGACCATATTCTTTATCATCATATTGAATACGAATATTGCCTGTATGATGTGAGCGATACCACAATCCACCATAATCATTTGCTGAGAGAAGGCGAAATTCACCGGTTGATGGTATCACGTACCCGGCAGTTTTATTTTCAATTGCTGCGGCTACTCGCGCATCCTGAGCATCAAGATATTGATAGCCAATTTGCCCGCCGATACTACGTACAGAATCAAGGTTAAATGAGTATTTGATAGATGCCTCTATCCCATGGGTGAATACCTCCGCAACATTGCGGTATGAATACACAAGTGGCACGGTTGAGTATGGATAAAACTCAATAAGATTGCGAAGATGATTATTATAGTAGCGAATATCAAACGCAGTAAAGAGTGAATGATCGCCTATTATAAATGCATCGGGCTGATAAAAAACACCAATATCATACGAGTGGGATTGTTCAGGTTGGAGGTCAATACCAAGCAAGCGCGCACCAAGTAAATCATAGCCCGCACCGGGAAGACGATTAGAAAACTGTACATATAATTGGCGGAAATCAGGCGCTTTGAATCCTTCTCCCGCTGTTGCATAGAATCGCAAAGTAGTAGTTGGTTTATAGCTAATTGAAAAGCGTGGAAGAAGTGGATTTTGGAAAGTCCTACCTTATTGAAGTAAAATGATTCTGGTAATGCAAACGCACTGTTGTTATCATAGCGAACACTTAGTGCATAGGAAAAGTATTCGTTAGGATTACCTTCCCATTGTCCAAACATTGCTATTGTTCTGTACAATGGATTAGCAGAGTATCTTGAACCTTGTGCATCATCGTAGAGAAATTCACCACCAAAGGTGAAGCGGTTCTTGTCATTCCACAGAACGTCATATTGTAGATAAGAGCGTGTTGTCCGTCGGCGGAAATTATCTGTGCGTCCTGCACTACCCTGAGCTACATCGAAGTTATATGTTTCATTATAGATTGTTCCATACAATTGCGCACTCAAGCGTGCCTTACCATGCGTCCAATCATAACCAATGGTTGCACTTCTATCAGTGGTTTGCACAGCACCTTCATTCGAGGTGATATTTCCTGCAACACCTTCCAAAAACTTACCTCGACTTTCGCTGCCAAATGCACGAAGGTTAGCGCTAAGAGTCATATTCGATTTCATGTACCATTTGGTACGCGCCTGAAGGGTGTAATCACGAAAACCAGAATACGGAAAACTAAAGGTATCCTGATACTGAGTAAATGGTTGTGCTGTTTTCAAATTAACGAAGGATGCTATGTCAATATCCTCTGCTGAGTAATTATTCTCGATCTGTGTTTCGGCAGCACCAAATTGGAGATATTGAAAATATGCTTTTCCAGAATATCCATTCTCCGGCTTGCGCGTAATGATGTTGATTACTCCTGCCATTGCCTCGCTGCCATACAAACTCGACATAGGTCCTTTTACAACCTCTATTCGCTCGAGATTTCCTACTGATACACGATTCAAATCCAGCACACCGCCCACACGTCCTGTAAGTGGTTGACCATCTACCAATATCATTGTGTAGTCGGGTCCAAGACCCATCATTTGTACTCCCGTGCGTACAGTTCCTTGGGCTATTACCATTCCTGTTTGCTCTTTTAGGATATCGGCAACAGTAACCATTGCTGTTGATTGAGTCTGCTGCTTATCAATCACTTCCACTCGAACAGGGGAGTCCTTGAGCAGAACCTCATTACGGGTTCCGGTAACAACTACTTGCTGCGTATTGAAAGTCGCGGTGTCTCGTCGTACTTTCTTGCCTTGAGGCACTGTTGGTACACGTGGTTTTTTAACGGTGCTGTCTTTGGGATGTTGCTGAACCGGAGTAGGTGATTGAGCAAACAACGTATGCGAAATAAAAATGATGCTGATGACGGCAAGGTACTGTGCAGCAATCTTGGTGAAGTATTTTTCCAGTGAACGAGTTGGCACGTGATATTGAGGTCAAAAAATGATTCAGACCACAAAAATACGTTGCCAATCATCGTTTGGATGTTGTGTATATATCTTCTTTGCTACTTAACAACCTTCATTTCAACTCGGCGGTTCTGTGCGCGAATTTCATCGCTTGTTCCTTTGAGCTTCGGACGTGTTTCACCAAATCCCTGTGTAGCAATGCGTTTCGCCTCAACACCTTGCTTAACTAAATACTCTTTTACAGATTCTGCACGGCTTTGCGAGAGCTTCATATTGTAGCCGTCGTCGCCCACATCATCCGTATGTCCTTCGATTCTCACTTTTATGGTTTTATTAGATGAAAGCAAATCAACAGCGCGATCTAAGTCAGCAAGTGACTCATCTTTGAGTAAAGATTTGTCGGTATCGAAAAACACAAGCAACCGTGTTGTAGCATCGCCGCCCGAAAGGGGAGTAAGATCAATATCTTTCTCAACTTCACGACCACGTTCTTCCATTGGCACATCTATCCGTTCAGAGTAGAATACATAGTCGGGGCGAGTAGCAGTTACTGAATATGAACGTCCGGCAGTGAGTGTTACAAAGTATTCTCCTGTCTCATCATCACTGTGTAATTCTGCAACCTTCTGGCGTGTCTTCAAGTCAGTGATAATCACCGATGCACCAAGCTCTTTGTTAGAAACGGCATCATGAACAATGCCGCGCATCGTGACAACAGGATTAGGCATTTCGGGATTAGGCATAGCTTTATAAATATCAAAACCACCTTTACCTCCAATGCGTTCACTGGCAAAGTATGCTGTCGTCGAGTTTGGTAATGCGACATAGTAATACTCATCAGCTGTTGAGTTTATTGGTTCGCCGATATTCTCCGGCTTTGTAAATGAACCATTCTTGTAGCGCGTTGTATAAATATCAAAGCCACCAACAGAACCTGCTCGGTTACTGGCAAAATATAGGGTTGTATTATCAGCAGCCATACTTGGACTTGCCTCATCACTCGTGGTATTAATCTGAGACATAGGAGTTGCCTTGCCCCATGAACCATCTTTATTCCGCTTGCTCATATAAATATCAATGCCACCACTACCACCACTTCGGTCGCTTGCAAAGTAGAGTGTTGAGCCATCGCTCGAAAGGGAGGGTTGTGAGTCCCATGCATCAGAGTTTACCGCAGCGCCAAGGTTTTGAACGTCAGTCCACTTGCCACTAACTTTCCGTGCAGAGTATAAATCAGTGCGACCATATCCGGTTATACTCTTGTGTTTGGTCGCAGCAAATATCATAAACTGTCCATCTGGAGTGAGGGTTTGTGTTCCTACAATTGCACTACCATTGACAGAACTTTCTAACTCATCTGGCGATTGCCACCGTCCATTTTTGCTCTCTGTTAGTTCGATGTGATAGTCCCTGCCATCTTGTTGGGTGAAGTAAATCTGCCGACCGTTTTGCGAAACAGCAGGTGCAAAGTCATCACCAGAGCTATTATACTCAAATGGCGATACGACAACATCCGAGCGTTTGGGTTGGGCAGTTAGGGTGTTCAATTCTAGCAATAGAACACACATCGTCATTGTCAAGAATAGAATTTTCTGTTTCATGGTGTTCCTCTTAGTTATTGAATTGTGTACCATAAGCCAAAAGTCAACTGTATACTATGAACCATAGGGTTAGAGTAACTAACCGTTGAAACAACAGCTGGGGCTTGTGAAATATCAAAGGCAGCAAAGTTTGAGTGTATTGGAGAAAGCATGTATTGATATCGCAACTGTGGTACGATGCTAATGAACTTATCAAACTGATATTCATATCCCAAACCTGCTTCAATACCTACTCTGTTATCCTCAATAATTGCATTATTCAAATTCGAACCGGGTAAGACATTTGTATTGGTATTAATGATAGTTCTAAATATATCCGAGTATTGACCAGCATTTCCAAGGTAGTCAATCCTTAGATATTGTGTTGAATTACGATCTGAAATGCTTACTCTATCTGTTCGAGTAAAATCGACAACTCTCCTCTGGATACTTAGACCTAAGGAAGTAAAAATATTTTTATTGAATTTATAGCGTAATGTGGGGGCAAAGTTGAAATACCCAACACTTGATGAATATTCACTATTCATTCCTGCTTGTATAGTACCACCACCTTCCATTTCATACGTTGCTATACCGCTAATTGAATTTGACCATGACTTATGGTCATAGACAAGCCGAGCGTGAAGAGCAATGTTTTCATTGAGCATCCAATCAAGTATAAGTCCCCCAAGACCTGAAAACCCAGAACCCTTTGCTAACACATCTTCTGGTGAAGTTGGGATTGCGATATCACGTGCCATACCTTGTGAGTACATATTGTAGTTGATTCCAAGTTCTGCACCAAGTACAAAAGGATTACGCGAAGGAGTAAAATCATTTGATCTATAACTCCCATCACTGGACGTTCCTGCTCTTCCCTTTGGGCGATGTATATCCTCATCCTGAGAAAAGAGGTTGGTGCTAAATGCAACAGCAAGCACAAAAACTATTGGTATAAATCTCATAGTATATCCCCTTTGTAGGTATAGTTGTATCATCCTGTTAAAATACAACGCATTCATGGAGATTCAAAGCAGAAACATGGATGTATCACGATAGGATTCGGTAATACTACGGATTGACGCTCTATGAATTTAATTCTACTTTGGCAGGACGCAATGAAGCGGGCTAATTTGCACGTCCATTGTAATACTATCCAACTATGACTACACGACGCGACGTACCGATAGCAGCAAATCCCGATAATCTCTACGACCGACTTCACCAGTTTGTCGAGATTGTTCGCATTCTTCGCACGGACTGTCCGTGGGATAGGGAGCAAACACACGATTCAATTTCGCATCTTCTTATCGAGGAAGCATACGAGACCATTGACTCAATCAAAAGTGGTAATGATGCTGAGTTCCGCAAAGAACTTGGTGATCTCCTGCTGCATGTTGTAATGCACTCTGTTCTTGCCGAAGAGCGTGGCGCATTTACTCTCAAAGACGTAGTTCAGGGTATATCAGAAAAACTCGTTCACCGCCATCCTCATGTGTTTGGCGATGCGGTATCCAATGATCCCGCATCAGTGCTGAAACAATGGGAGTCACAGAAAATGAAGGAAGGTCGAACATCAATTCTCGAAGGTGTTCCACGTCACGTTCCGGGATTGCTCAGAGCGCAACGAATGCAAGAGAAAGCAGCAGGTGTCGGATTTGATTGGGACAACCGAGACGATGTGTGGAATAAGGTGCAAGAAGAACTTGGTGAGTTACGACTGGAAATTGAAAAAGGAAATAAAGAAAAGACCGAAGAAGAGTTTGGTGATTTTTTCTTTGCGCTGGTGAATGCTGCTCGTTTTGAGAACATCGTCGCTGAAGAAGCATTGCAACAAACGAATGCAAAATTTGCTCGCCGATTCCGTTTTATCGAAGACCGTGTACGGCAAGAAGGGCGTGATCTTGCTACACTTACTCTCGCAGAAATGGACGCTATTTGGGATGAAGCTAAGCAAAATGGCTTGTAATATTTTATGAGAAAGTACATACATACATACTCAACACTGTGCATTATAGCTTTGCTTATTGTGTGCGTGCCTGGACTCTGTGCATATGTTGATATACATGGAAGGATGAGTAGTATGCAGTTAGTAAATTCCACACAAAAGCTAGTTAGTAGTTCAACTACATATATAGCAAAAGCACCTAAGAAAAAAAACTCTAAGAAGAAGTCAACAAAGAGTGTTCGTCACATTCCGACTCGTAAACCACAACGCACATCCTCGAAAAAGTCACGAACGATGACGTCAAGTGGTAATACTTCTTCATCGGGTTTGGACTTGGCATCACTCCTTCATGAATCACACAAACGTATTTCTACATCTGCGAAACAAACGAAGAAACAAAGCACGAAACAACTGTATTCAAGCGAAGGATTTTTAACACAAGATTCCTTTAGCAAAGGTGGGAAGCAAAAGAAAAAGTCATCGGAGATGATGGTTGATGGTGGGTCGTCGGAATCGCTCGATCAAGAAATAGTCGTTGCCTCGAAAAAAGGAAGCGGAAATCTCAGCGGTCGGAATGTAGTGATTGCTATCACCGGAGTGGATTCGCGTCTTGGAGTTACCCAACGACATGCCGATGCAAATCATATACTTCGGATATGGTTGGATAAAGGTGAGATTGAGATATTTTCTGTCCCACGTGGCACTCCGGTCAATGCTGGGTTTAGCACAAAATCTATGAACTATCTTGCCAATCTGCGTTCAAATAAAGGACGTGACGCATACCATAAAAAGATGGTCGAGATAACAGGAGTTGGTCGTATTGATTATTGGATGGAGCTCGGCTTTTCACAAGCAATGGGGGTGATGGAACTACTCGGATTTAAGGATAATGCTAAGACGGCTTTGCGTGTGATTCGCTCTCGTAAAGCATTCCGTACCGGTGACTACCAGCGTTGCTACAATCAATCTCAGTTCATCAAACAGATGATACTGCGTCACTTCGGAAAGTCGAGTGGTTTTATGGGTGGTATGGCATTGAGAAGTGCACTTGGAATTGTGGAAACCAATCTCAAATTCGATATGATGAAAACCATTATTGAAGAACTTCAAGCAAAAGGTTTTCCTCGCAATAGCAATGCAGTTACTATAAAAGTTCGTCCTGCCTACCGACCGGAAATTCAGTACATTGACTTTAGTGATGATGCTTCGATTAGTATCATGAATGCAAAGTTGGAGAAGTCACTAACGAATAAAGGATTCATCGGGCATGGCAAGAAACCTGCCTTCAATGAAAACAAATATGAAGACCAGTTAGAAAGTATTGTTCGGCGTGGTGAAAAATTGTATAAGTCGAATCCGCAAGCTGCAATCAATACGTTACGTCGTGTCTATGAGCAGCGTTCTTGGCTACAGATAACAGATAAGCACCAACGGATGAGCTTCTTCAAACGGATTTGTCTTACACTTATCGAATCATACAAAACCTTGGGCTATGCAATTGAGCAAGACAACGTCCAGATATTCTACGATGAGCATTTAGAGTCAGTTGCTCACGAATCAGCAGCGAACTGATTGCGCTTCTGCTTGTCACAAGCTATTTTTACTTTCATCATTCAGATATTGTATTTCGTATGACTCTGTTCCCCAGAATTGTTGCCATAGTACTGAGTACCATGCTCGGTATTCTTATGCTTGATTGCTCTAAAAATGACGAACCTGCTGATACAACAAAAGGTCGACGTCGTAAGGGAGAGAAAGAGATTAGCGTTACTGCTGACTCGGCTACGATTAGGGCGATGGAAAAAATACCGGTCTTCCACGGACGAGCTATTACAGTTTCTATTTGTGGTGTTGATTCGCGGCTTAATGATAATATCCATCATGCAGATGCTAATCATGTATTACGCTGTTGGATGGATGAGGGAGCTATAGAGATTATTGATATTCCACGTGATACGTATGCCGATGCGGGGCTTGGTGGTGAGCTGAATAATCTTGCTAATCTCCGAGCTAATCGTGGACGTGATGCGTATCTGAAACGAGTAGCTACAATCGTTGGTGCGGCAAAGATTGACTACTATGTTGAGCTCGGATTTTCACAAGCGCAAGGGCTGCTTGAGCTTGTGGGGCAAAAGGAAAATGCTGCTACTACCTTGCGAGTTCTTCGTTCACGCCAGGGCTTTGATGCAGGTGATTACCAACGTGTCTATAATCAAGGGATTTTCATTCGTAAGATACTCCTACAACATTATGGTAAAGCTACGGGATGGTTTCGCGACCCATTACTCCGAGCAGCAATTGTACTCACGGAAACTAATATGCCGCTCGACACCATGAAGATGATTATAGATGGACTCCAAGAAAAAGGGTTTCCTGACAATAATCAATGTTACGTTCATATTCTACCAAAGTATAATTACAAACTCGCAGCGTATGATTTCACTGATAGGTCGGTGCTGGAAACAATGAACAAACGTATTGATCAACGGCTGAGATGGGATGGCGTAGAGACGGGGACAATATCCAAAGAGCAGTATCAACAACGGCTTGGTGACTTGATTGAAAAAGCAGAAGCAGACCAAGCAAAACATCCTAAGAATGCAATAGCAACACTGCAACGTGCGTACACTCAGCGGGCTTGGATGCAAGTGACGAATACATCAGTGCGTGCCGATTATGCCAAACGTATATGTATGGTTCTGATTACTTGTTACAATAGCATTGGTAAAAAAGAGGAGGCATTGAAAGTACTTGCGTTTTATGAAGAGCAGAAGGATGTATTGGATGATGGCTTATTCTAATCTATGTTCTGAATAAAGTCTAATGTCACCTTGTGAACCAAAGGCAAGTACTCTCGACATAATGATTGAAGTGTATTGAAATTTTCGATGACTGTCTCACGAGCTAAGTAGAGCTCTTTGTTGAACGTAGCCCGCCGCGACATACCATACAGTGCACGTTCCATTCCATCAAGTGTACCATAATTCACCAACCAATTTTGAGCAGCCATGCGTGGTAGAAATTGTTGAACAGTAGTAGGAAGAATCTCATTGCGAGAGAGCATAGAAGTATAACAATGTTCCGCAAACTCATGGATACTGAGAGTGGAATACCGATGCCAATCAACAGCAATAAAATGATCCATCACAACATCATTTATAACAGGGGCGTATCTGCCAAACTTAGTTCTAAAGACCGATGATGCCTCCTTCATAATAGGATGAGTATCCGTATAATGATCTATGAAATGATGAAGCTCAAAGCCCACCTGTACCCTCGCCGGAAAAGTACTGTATTCTCGTCGAGTGACGAAGTCGCCAAGGAAATTTCCAAGCATAATATCGTCGTCGCCATGCGAGAGGAGCAGGTGGGCTAAGAAGTTCATTGATGAACGAGGTTAGTCCTCGTAGTTATCAATTTGTGCGCGCTGCAACGATCCACTGAAATCCACATACACCGACTTCCATTCTGTGAAGATGTCGAAAGCAGTCCAACCGCCTTCGCGGTGTCCATTACCTGTACCTTTAATTCCACCAAACGGCATGTGCGCCTCTGCCCCAATTGTCGGCGCGTTGATATAAGTAATACCCGCTTCGATGTCGCGCATTGCGGTAAATGCTTCATTGATATTTCCGGTATAGAGCGACGACGATAAGCCATAGTCACAGTCATTGATAAGCTCTAAGGCATGCTCGAATGAGTCCGCTTTTGTTACAGATAATACAGGACCAAAAACCTCTTCTTTGAATAGTCGCATCGTATTTGTAACGCCGGTAAATATCGTTGGCTGAACAAAGTTCCCATAAGCATAATCACCATCGGTTAATTCTGCGCCGCCAAGTGCAAGTATCGCACCTTCTTCCGTTGCAATACGGATGTAGTCAAGCACTTTCGCTTTCTGCCGAGCATTAATCACAGGTCCCATTTCGGTACTATCATTCAAGCCCGAACCAATACGAAGCTTCGACGCACGCTCTACTAATGCTGCAACTACCTTGTCATGAATATCCTTGTGTAAGATTGCACGTGAAGTAGCCGTGCATCGCTGTCCGGTAGTACCAAACGCACCCCAAAGAATACCATCAAGAACCAAGTCCATATTCGCATCCGGCATGACGGCAACGGCATTTTTTCCGCCCATTTCCAACGAACATTTTTTGTTTGTTGCACCGCATTTTGCCGCGATTGCTTTTCCTGTTGTAGTCGAGCCGGTAAATCCAATTAGGTTAACATTGTTATGTTCAACAAGGCATTACCTGCCTCGGCGCGTCCATGAACAACATTGAATACTCCTTTAGGTACGCCGGCTTCTTCAAGTATTTCAGCAAAGATGTTAGCAGAGTGTGGCGCGTCGTCCGATGGTTTCCAAACAACGGTATTACCACAGGCAAGCGCAGGAAGAATTTTCCATGATGGAACGGCGATAGGGAAGTTCCATGCAGTGATAATTCCACACACGCCAATAGGCATTCGGAAGGAAAGATTCATCTTGTTTGCTAATTCACTTGGTGCAGTATGACCAAATAAGCGGCGAGTTTCTGTTGCAGCATAATATGCGGTATCAATTGCTTCTTGAATATCTCCTTTTGTTTCAAACACGGGCTTACCCATTTCGCGAGTCATAATCCGTGCAAGCTCATCTTTACGTCGGGCAAAAATGTCACCGGCAATGCGGAGAATATCGCCACGCTTTGGTGCGGGGATTTTGCTCCACGTTGCAAACGCTTTTCGAGCAGAACGTACGGCTGCATCAACATCAGCATCAGTTGAAAGAGGAAATTGACCAATAATGTCGCGGCTGTCAGCAGGATTGAGATTTGGGTATGTAGCACCGGATGATGATGCAACCCATTCACCATTGATATAGTTTGAAAATAGCATTTCTGTTATGTAATAATGTAAATATGACGACGAGGATTATGCCGCATAATGCAACTTTCCCTCGAATGAGGTGCAAAAATCGTAGTGCATGCTGATACGTTAGCAGGAATTATTTACGACGCGGCGATTATGAGTTCTTCGACGAGGTGAATGAACTAAGATAATATACAGGAATTCCTAAGAGAACAATGACAAGCCCGGGTACGGTAAACTCATGTTTTTCTACTAAGAGTACGGCAACGATGAAGGTGCAAATAAGTATGTAAAGCGCAGGTAAAATTGGATAGCCGAACGCCTTAATTGGTCGTGGTAAATCAGGTCGCTGAATCCTCATCTTGAATATTCCGGCAACGCTTATAATATAGAAGAGTAAGACAGCAAACATCACATAATCCAGGAGGTCGCCATACTTTCCTGATAAGCACAAAAGACAAGCCCAACCGCACTGAAACCAAAGTGCTGTTGCCGGTGCATTATGGCGATTAACCTCACCTGCTTTTGCAAAGAAAAGTTTATCATGTGCCATGGCATGATAGCATCGCGCTCCGGCAAGTATCATCCCATTATTACATCCAAATGTTGATATCATGATGAGAACCGCCATGAGTCCCGCACCGATTGAGGGGAAAATAACGGTGGCTGAACTTGCTGCCACACGACCAGCTTCAGCAAATGCGATAGAGTTGATATTCAGAGTAACAAGGTAGGCAAGATTCGCTAATAGATATAACGCCGTTACGATGAATGTACCAAGCATAACTGCACGTGGAATGGTCCGTTCCGGGTTTATGGTTTCTCGTGCTGCAAACGTAATGTTGTTCCACCCATCACTAGAAAATAGCGATCCGGTTTGCGAAACAGCAAGAGCGATGATTATACCCCAACCTGTAAGTGGAACTGCTTGTGATGCTGTGCCTGTCAAATGTTGTGCATTCCAAAACGACGACCAGTTTTGAGCAACAATATCAGCATTGTAGCCAACAAATAGCCCAAGTGCTATAAGTCCAAACAATGATCCCATTTTGGCAAAGGTAAAGATGTTCTGTATCAGTTTGCCGATGGATAGCCCACGTGTATTGACCCATGTCAGGAAAATGATTACTGCCATTGCCACAAGTTGAGTTGGTTTTAGCGTCCACCAATCACCAATACTGAAGAGGATATTCGACTCATCAAGTGGTTTGTAGAGTATGCCGAGATACTTACCAAATGCAACGCCGACTGCTGCAATAGAGCCGGTTTGAATTACCGTAAAGAATGTCCATCCATACAAGAATCCTGTCAGTGGATTATACATTTCGCGAAGGTATGCATATTGTCCGCCAGCTTGCGGAAACATACCTCCAAGCTCACCATAACTCAAGGCGCCAAGCATGGTAGCGGTTCCGGTAATTAGCCAAACCACAAGGAGCCAACCCGCGCTGCCAACTTCCTTGGCGATATCGGAACTGACAATAAAAATTCCTGACCCAATCATTATACCGACAACAACCATTGTCGCATCAAGAAGATTGAGTTGAGTATGCTGTTGTTCTTGTGGCTTTGTTGTCATTGATGGTGGTTCGTTGAATAAGAAAAAAGCCCGATTTGACGCTATAAATCGGGCTACTTCATAATTAAGACTTTTCTAATGATTTTTGCAGACGACTATTTTTAACGCTGTACGTGAAATAGATAATCATTCCTACGGCAAGCCATCCAAAAAGTCGGGCAACGTGTGACCAATCTGTGAGGAGTGATAGCATCATTGCAGAGCAGAAAATGATACCAAGTATAGGGACAAGCGGTACAAGAGGTGTCTTGAATGCACGGGGCATATCTGGTGCTTTTTTTCTCATGATAATAATACCAGCACAAACGAGGATAAACGCAAGTAGCGTACCCATACTTGTTACCTCTCCAACTAAATGGATTGGTGCAAATGCTGCAAATACTGCCACTATAACACCAAAGAACATATTGGACTTTGCTGGCGTTTGATATTTAGGATGAGTATCAGAGAAAAACTTGCTGATGAGACCATCCTTAGACATAGAATAAAACACGCGTGATTGACCAAGTAGCATCACCAGAATAACTGAAGTATAACCTGCAAGTATCGCGATTTTGATAGTAGGTAAGAGCCATGTAATACCTGTTTTATCGATCGCCAACGCAACAGGTGCAGCAACGCCCTTAAATTCTGTGTAGTTCACAATTCCCGTCATAACATGCGAAAAGAGGACGTAGAGAATGGTACAAATCACCAGCGAGCCAATGATACCAATAGGCATGTCGCGTTGTGGATTTTTTGCCTCTTGTGCGGCGGTAGAAACTGCATCGAAGCCGATAAATGCAAAGAACACGACTGCAGCTCCTCGTAGGATTCCGGTGTAGCCAAACTCACCAAATGTACCAGTAGGTTCGGGAATATAGGGCGTATAGTTTGCAGGGTTAATGAAGGAATAACCAATAGCGATAAACACTAATACAACAGCAACTTTTAAGATAACCATAATGCTATTGAGGAGTGCAGATTCCTGAGTCCCCGCGTGAGAGAATATAGGATACGACGAGAACGATGGCTGCAGCTGGTAGATTGACTGCACCATACACCAACTCGCCGCTCGGTAGCTTGACTGGTTGCCATGGTGAAGCAATGAGTTCGGGTGGTAAATCAATATGCCAGCCATGAAGTAGCGATACAAAATATCCTGACCAACTAATGCCAACTGTTGCGGCACCTACTGCATATTCCAAAACCAAATCCCAACCAATTATCCACGCCATTAATTCACCCATCGTTGCATACGAATAGGCGTAAGCACTTCCTGCTATTGGAATCATTGATGCAAACTCAGCATAGCATAAGCCGGCAAATGCACAGCCAACGGCAGCAAGCACAAAGGAGAGTGTTACTGCTGGTCCGGCATTATTGGCTGCGGCAATACCTGTTAACGAAAAAAGCCCTGCACCGATAATAGCACCAATACCAAGTGCTACTAAATTCCAAGGACCAAGCGTTCGCTTTAGCGTAACCCCGCCTCCATGTCCATCGCCATGACCTGCTTCTGCATCTTGTTTGAGTTGTTCAACTGATTTTGTTGCCCAGATATTCTGCGCCATAGTTGTCTTCCCCTTGTGTTGATTTGAAAATTGTTATCTATTTCTACGGACGGAATGCAAAATACTCATTCCCCGCAAACGAAGTCAATAATGTTGTACGACGTATGATTGCTTCATTGTTCACAAATTACCCAATGCGGTTGGGTAATACATCCATTCGTTTTTTGAGTTGAAGGAGAAGTAAATATGCCGTCATAAAAAAGATGATTAATGCGAGGATTGAGTTTCGCATCGAGCCGGTAATATCTGTTATCCATCCATAACTGAACATGCCAATCACAATACCAATCTTTTCGCAGATGTCATAAAAGCTAAAGTACGATGCAGTATCGTGGATTCCATCGAGCAACTTGGAATACGTTGAGCGGGCGAGTGACTGCGTTCCGCCAAGTACGATTCCAACTAATGCCGAGAGTATATAAAATTCCATAGACGTGTGAATGAATCGAGCAGCAACACAGATAGATATCCAAAGTATTATTCCAGTCATTAATGCTCTGATATTACCAATACGATTACTCAGCCATGAGAAAAAATATGACCCACCAATAGCAACAAATTGTAAGAGGAGTAGAACTGCTATTAACTCACTTGATGCCATCTTGATTTCTTGTTCTCCAAAAAAAGTACTCATCAAGATGACGGTTTGAACACCCATTGAAATACAGAAGAACGAAGCAAGATAGAGCTTTAAGGTTGCTTGTGATTGTAGTGCAGTCCACACTGATTGTAACTCACGAAACCCTGCTGTGAAGATGTTACCCTCTGTGATTCGACCTGATCGTTCGTGCAACCGAGCAAAGGTAATTTGTGCAAATCCACTCCACCAAAGTGCAACGAGGACAAATGTCCACGGCGCAATACTGATGAAAAGTTCAGTACTACTTTTTCCTATTGTAGCAATACCATAGAGTTCGGGCTTTATAATGAGCGAGAGACAGAAGATGAGGAGCAACGATGAACCTGCATATCCCATTGCAAAGCCACGCGCACTAACGCTGTCTTGTTCGTCTGCCGAAGCGATTTCCGGAAGGAAGGCATTGTAGAAAACTAATGAGCCGCTAAACCCAATACTTGCTAACATGACACTGACTAATCCCAATGCCAAGGTATCTCCTGAAAAAAAATAAAGCGAGGCGCATGCAAGCGAACCAATAGTGCTAAACAAACGTAGAAACGTTTTCTTTTTGCCGGAATAATCTGCAATACCTGAGAGTAAGGGGGTGATGCACGAGACCAGTACAAAGGATAAAGCAATGGCATAGGAATACAATGCGGAGTTGACAAAGCTCATCCCAAAAAACGTAACATGATTATCACCATTGGTCGTTGTTACTGCTGCGTAATAGAGGGGAAAGATAGCTGTATTGATAACCAAGGGATATGATGAGTTAGCCCAATCATAGAAATACCAACCGATGCGTTCACTGCGTGAGGATGAGCTCTGCTCCATACTTTTGGTTTAGGAAAAATCAAACATTAAAATCGCCATATTGCGCTGACAATTGGTAGCAATGGGAATGCTGGAGCTTTGCCGGAAATGGTCTCGATACCAAGAAATGCTAATCCGAAATCGAGTGCATACGAAGAACCCATATAGCGCGCTGTTGCAAGCAAGGGAACGATTCCCAGTTCTTGAAAAATATAGGTCTCACCACAGAGTTTCCACGAATGCCCAATTCGGTAATCGCCACTCAAGGTGAGAACCGCTACATTGGCAGTAAATCCTTCGGGCTGGTCTATCGTAACATGCTTTTTGATGACATATCCCCCGGCAAGCGAAACACGCCCATCTTCATCACCATAGGTAACAATAGAGTACGGAATGTGCATCGTAATATCCGACTCACGTTGCGCCGTTGCATCTTTATCATAGATACTTTTTGCAAATTGGTAACCGCCTGCCAGCGTGAGTTTTTCCGTAAGTGCAACATTGTATTTTGCACCAAGAGAGAATGCAGAAGATACTTGATTGTTGAAAGGAATTGGTAGCGCGCCTCCGGCAAGAATCATAAGATTATCCGTAGGAGAGTATCCTGCTAACCAGCCAAGTCCATTGATAGTACCAACGATAAATCTTCCTGCTTTGGGCGCAAGAGCCGTTGGAGCGGCAATGCCTCGGAACGACGTAGGGTCTGCAATTGCTCGTTCGCTGATACCCTCGCCGGTAAGTGTGACGATATATTGCTGATTAGTTAGTGTGTCAGTCAAACCAATACGTGCTGTGGTTCTGCCTTCTGTAGTGGGTTTGAACAAAAATGTCATGGAACGTTGAGTACCACGTGGTAATGCAAATGGTGGCTTACCATCCAATAACTGAAATTGCATGATGTCAGGACCCAATTGCTGTGATTGATGGATACTAACATCTTCGCTTGAGTTATTCCGAATTGCCATCGAAGAAGCATATTCTATCGAGTCACCAATGAGCACTTTACCAACATCAATCGAGGCAGTTGTAACGCCGCGCCGAACTCCAAATCCATATAATCGGTGAATAAAAAATCCGAAGTTCGTTTCAAGTACTACACGTGCTTCGCGCATTCCCTCTTGCAACGGACGAAATCCAAACTCAATTCCATGAGATGAGCCACCTGCAATTGTAAAGGGTGGAGCTTGGGAAACAACAGTAAAGTCATCAGCATGTTCTCCATCAATACGAGCAGAAAGAACCTCGAGTGGTTTCACACCTGCAACCTGCGAGATATACTGAGCCAACGTCGAATCTTTTTGTTCTCCGATTATTGCCTCCTTCATAAACACTTCGCGCAGAAGCCCATTTGTTGCTTGTAGAGTGAACACTGCATCGGAAATATCCGTCTGCATGAATCGTGTGGCTTCGTCATTATTGGAGTATTTGTGCCGAACACGAATCAGACATTCCTTCGAGCTACTTCCTTTGATTTGCCATTGATAAGAATTACCTTGAATGTTATCAGCGAGTTGCTGCCACGTTTTGCCATTGTCTATACTAAGTTCCACTCGGCTGTAATGAATTGCAGGCATGCCATCCCAACGCACAGTGTACATATTATTGGTAGTCAAAATCTCACCGCCATTAGGTTGCACAACTCGTAGGACTTGTTTGCGAGGTGGAATTCCGGGAAAGCCACAGCTAAGATTGATAACCTCATTCTTACAATGAGAAGAATATAATGTCAATGTTGCAAGCGATAAAGAGGAATCGCTTGGTGTGCAGGTAAGCTCTAGGTTAAGTGGTTTATCAGGAGGAATGACTACCGGAAAGGAAGTATTCGCGGCAAAAATTTGTGAACCATTAAATCGTATTGAATCAATAGTTATTGGTGCACCGGAACTACGAATCTGAATCACGCTTGTTGCTTTAACACCTGCTGCTACTGCACCAAAACTCACATCATCAGTGAGCGGAATAAGTGCTGCTTTACGTTCCGATGGTACACTTAATCGTACGCCATGAGTTGTGAGTAAAGGTGTTATCTCAATATCGGCACGCTGGGCAGGTGAACATAGTGAGATTGCACTCCATGTGACAGTAAGAGGAGAGAACCCACGCATATAATTACCAAGTGAAGCAGCAATTCTTTCTGCGGATTGATCTGCTTCCAAAATATCCAGTGATGCTCCTCGGCTTGCTTCACTCAGTTGGCGCAATTGCGGTAGGTTTGGCTGACCAATCATCACTGTATGAACTGTAATACCACGTCGTACTATTTCTGTACGAATATCATCAAGATTCTCATTGGTATATCCGTCGGTGATGATGATTACTGACTTTTTCTTTTTCGATTTTTCCAAGAGCGTGAATACGCCATTTTTAGGATGAGTGAAGAGTGGCTGAAAACTTGTCCCTCGCAGTGGAATAACACTATCTAATGCACTACGAATAGCTTTTCTGTTTGTCGTCATACTCTGAGCTAGAATCGGCTCATTATCGAACACAACTATTGCAAATTCATTATTCGGATTTGGCAAATTATCTTCTATGGATTGAATGAACTTTTTGAGAAAGGGGAGTCGTCCTGATTGCAATCGCATACTTGTCGCAATATCTATTGCAACGACAATTGATTGAGTAGAATCTGGTGTACGTGAAGCAGAACTAATGCCGAGTAGTTGTGCCTTCATCCCATTCTCACGTACGGTAATGTCCTTTGCTGTGAACGAAGCAAGATTCAGCGAAGTATCAATGGCAATAAGACGTGCACTGAGTGTGGGAAAGCGTGATGCGTCCACATCGAGTATGGTGAACTGTTGACTGAATACGCTTGAGGTAATCAATGCGAGAAAAAAAGATATGAGGCATATCCTGATGCTATAAATAATCCTTGTCATGTATCGGCAAGATTCCGGTTATTGTATGTATGTTATGCTGCTAATGGCAAAGATAGAAATGGAAGTCGGAAGAGGTTGACTGCACCTGAAGCCCACTAACAATTATTTCGTCTGATTTTTGGGAATTGATAATGAAGCTGGAGTTGTGTCCGACTGCGACAATGCTCGGATATGCAAGAGCGTTTCTTGGAGTTCAGCAATTTGTTGCTCTGCTTGATAGACCGTTAGTTCTAATTGATTATTACTCATGGCGCAGCGCTGAAGTTGCTGTTGCCGATCATGTTGTGCTTTCAATTCGGCAATTTCATTCGTGATAACACCAATAAATAAATTTAAAAAAATCATTGCACCAATCACGATAAAACTAACGAAGTACACAACTATTCCAATCTCTGGTACTTGTGGCGCAGATTGCTCAACCGAGCGCATTACATCACTCCACCCATCACCCGTCACAACTTGAAAAAGGGTAAGAAGCGATGCTCCTAATGATTTGAAGTGAAGCACACCACATCTACCATATATGTCTGTTCCAATAACTGCGTATGCAAAAAAGTGCAAGACAAGTAACAGCATAACATACGCCATTGATGGAATGCTTTTCACCAGCGCATTCACCAAGATTTTCAATCGAGGAATTTCATCTATCAAAAGAAAAACACGGAGAATTCGTAGCGTACGAAGAACAGCGAAAAATTCCGAATGTGGCAGCAGGCAAACAATGACAATTATCACATCAAGAATATGCCACCAGTCACGAAAGAAATGTGTGTAACTAATAGTATTGTGAATGCGCTTATACTCAATGATGTCAGCAATATACCGTATGACTAACTCTATCCCGAAAATGGTAAGAATGAGGATGTCAATGGTATGAAGTATCTTGTAATGCCGTGCATAAAACTCATGGTCTGTTTCTATTCCAATGATGATACACGCAGAGATAATGAGTATCAGAGAAAGTTTGTGAAACCAACCATGCTCTACTATTCGTGCTAATCGTGTTGCTTTATGTTCCATACATGAATCGTCGTTTACTTTTTGTTACGGCGCGAAAGTACAATCTTAGCTCGTCTGACTTGACGACGTTGTGCTATCCAATTCTTTATTTTTCTGAGCAATGCCTTAAGCACTCGGGCAAAGGCAAGTGGTGATTGATTTACACTTGGCTCAAGCATATTTCGAAGCTGTTTTGTATCGAAAGCGGTAAGATGAATATCATCAATATCATCATCACCATCGGTCATCATTATGCGCTTAAAGAGTTCTTCTAATTCTTTCTTTTGTTCTGAAAGTTTCTCCATTTCATTGCTCGGATTATGTTTCAGAAGCAATTCTAAATGATCATATAATAATGCTGCACGTTTAATATCGTCGGCGCGATGCTCCAAACGCAATTCTTGCATTAACGAATCAGTTAATTCTTCAAGTTCGGCACGTTGTTCATCAGAAAGTGTTAGGAACTCACTCTTGATAATATCAGGTACATTGACATACACCGATGATAATTCAATAATCTCCATGCCGTAGTGAGCATTGATATATTTTGCAACCCGTTCGGTAAGTGTAGAAATTTGCTTGTCGAGCATGGAAATCTCATCTTGTAAATGTGTCTTCCGCACTCCCGTTCCCAGATTGTCCATGTGCAGCGCAACATCATGACGTTTATTAATTAGCTGCTTTAATCGCTTCGCATCTTCTGTATTAGCATCGTTCAAGTGATACTGTACGAATTTGGCATCGGCATTAATACGCTCATCACCGATTTTCACGGTGTTTATCTTGATTGTTGCGCCAAGCATATCACGAATTTTCTGGATTTCAATGTGTGCTGCACCATCAGTGATAACTAAAATCTCTGCATCCGAAAGTGAGTTAAGGGAAGTAATATCCTCAATGGCAGCTGTCAGTGCCCGTTGTAATGCAGTGCCCTTGCCTAACGCCTTTACATGCATGATATGACTAATCAATTCATTAAAGGAAGGAATATCTTTTGCCGTTATTAAGTCGCCAATTGTGTCGGCAAACTCGCGGAAATACACCGTGCCTAACTCCTTCATATTCTTTTGAAGAAAAATGTAGGCAATAGCTTTTGCTAAATGAATACGCCAGCGCACATTCATTGATTTCGATACATCAAATAGCAAGTACACCTTTTGTTTTCTATGATCGGGTTTAAAGGTATCGCTCTCGCTTTGGTAACGGTAGTTTTGGGGCGGACGAGGACGTGGTAGCCACAGCGAACGTTCAACCAATCGCTGATAAAAAACATTCTCAGGTAGAAGAAACTGGTAGGGATAAATCGCCGGTAATTCTTGTACGTTGCGAATCAAATCAGCATCGTACTCTTCAGCAGGAAGTATAGTTGGAATATGTTCAGGAACAGGTGGGGCAATAGATTCAGACGATGAAGCCATCATCATTACCGGAGCAAGTTGCTCTCCAAGTAGAGTATCGGTAGATTCAATTATTCGAGCAATCTCATAGATCGCCGTAAAATTGTCTGGCAAATGCTCACTTACAGCATCAAAAAAACCAAAGGAATCAAGCATTGCAAAAAAGTTGCTTTGTTCTATCCTTTGCCTATTGCTAATAAGTAATTCTTCGTTAACCATTTTCTTCACCATATTCGTTGATGATACCAACTCGAATCGCTAAAGTTTATATGCAATAGTCATCCCATCGCCAATTGGAACAAGGCACGAAAGTACATCTGCTCTACCGGAGATATGGTCGTTGTATGCTTGCAATGCGTGAACATTATCCGGCTCGAATGTTGTATCTGGGTTATCAATCTCGCCCCATGCAAGGGTGTTGTCTGCTATGATTACTCCACCGGTACGAACAAGTGGTAAAACAGTATGGAAATAATTGAGGTAATTGGGCTTATCTGCATCAATAAACACGGCATCAAATGGCTTTGTCCATGATACGGTTGAGAGTGTAGTCATTGCCTCACCCGAGTGAACTTCGATTACAGAATCAAGAGCAGCTTCTCGAGCCTTTCTTTCAATAAAGTCACAGAAATCACCTTCTTTTTCCAAGCATACCATTTTTCGTTCATCGCCACTGAGTACTCGTGCCATGGCGATAGCAGAGTAACCACCAAGTGAACCAATTTCCAAGACCCGCGATGCATTCATACTACGCAGAAACACTTGCAAAAATGCTGCTTGTTCACCACCAATACTGATAGCGGGAATGTCAGCATGTGCCATATCCTCACGCAGTTGTTTTAAGAAATCGTCTTCGCGTGAAAATCGCTGACTTATGTACTCGCCGATTGACGGAGTTACCATTGTAAATGATGATGCCATACGAGGTGTTATTTGTGAATTAATAGTAAAATACTCAATTGCATAGAAACATTCTTTACTCGAATCTGGTATGTTATTGTAGTGCAACTTTCTGTTATTCCTCATCGTAGGAAAACCACTCAAGGTAAACTTACATTTTCATAAAAAAATAATGTGGTGGGATAGAACCTATACACTATGTTTGAGTTTATATAAGGTGGGTTTGAGAGAGACCTATTTTTTGACCACTCTAACAATATTTCAGAATAGAGTATATGCACAAACTTGCCCGTGCGACCGTAGTACTTTGTTGCACATTGTTGTACACAACAGTTGCTCAGAACTCACTTGTTCACAACCGTATTCGTATGATTATGGCTGGTAAAACTGACGAAGTGCGTCGAGAATTACCTGAGTTACTACGCGATTTTCCGAACGATGCCGGAGTACTCTTCTTAAACGGAATCTTGATGGATGATGCTACGAAAGCACTCAGCACCTATGAACAAATTACCCGTGAGTATCCACAGAGTGAGTGGGCTGATGATGCCCAATGGCGCATTGTACAATATTATTCACTTCAACGTGATACAAGTCGTGCTTGGCGAGAATTAGCGAACTATAAACGGAATTATCCTTTGTCTGAGTTTCTGATTCATGCGATGGATATTGTCAAAGTTACTGTTGGGGTTCAGGCACCCAATGGAGAAAATACCCGGAAAGCACAGTCAACGCCAAATGCCGGAGAGAAAGTTGTTGCACCCAAAACAGTAATGCCATCGACTAAAGCTAATGCACAAACTTCAGATGACGAGGTGATGATAACATCGAATACAGCACAAAAGAAATTATCAGGTGCTACCATAAAGTCAGAACCTACCAAAGCTTCAACGGTAGCGCCTAAAGTAGAAGCAACCGTTCCTGAAACTACAACCGGAAAAAAGTGGGGTTTGCAAATAGGGGTGTATTCATCGCAGCAAGTAGCAGAAGTAGAAGCACAGAAATACCGTGACGCTCGGTTGCGCGTAGATATCGTTCCCAAAAAATCTCAGGATGCAACAATGTATGCAATAGTCATTGGCAATTATTCATCAAAAGAATCTGCCGAAAAAAGTAGGGACTTAGTGATGGCACAATGTAACTGTACTCCCTACATTATCACAAAGTAAACCGTGGCATGAACTTGTCATACCGAGCAATACTAATATTTCTAATGTTGTGCAATCCTATAACCGCATCTTCTCAGATGCTTAGCTTTATAGCTGACACAACATTCACCAATGTAGGTCTATCAACAGGAGTACGTTTCAATATTAATAGTACAGAAAAACAGTACACCTTGTCCGGTATTATACATCTTTCTAATCCAACGGTCTTCTACCCAAAAAATCTTGCTATTGATACGGGTAGTACAGCAATATCGCTTGCTCAATGCAACCAGTTAAATGATTCAACCTATCAGTTCTCGGCTACAATTCAATCACTGAGTACAAATTTCCCATTAGTATTGTTTGGTGAAGCATTAGCTGGGAATGATAGTATCTGCATACTCAAGCTTGATAGTTTGCGTATAAGTAGTAAACAACTTGAGCCCGTTAACACAGTAGTATTGTCACGTTCAGTTGGTACTCCTTTGCCATACGTTCGTTTTGCCACACTTGAGTACGGATTTCCTAATCCATCGCAGAGAGGTACACTCGTACAATGGGCATATAGAATTGATAAAGAATCGTCGGTTCGTTTTAGAATTTACAATGGAATTGGTCGGCTCCTACGCGATGAAACATTGAATATGAATCGGGGAGTTCACCGATATTCCTTTACTCCCGACCTTGACTATTCCTCTGGAATTTATACGTTAGTCATGGAGACAAATTCAGGAACTGAGCGTCAGAGATTTGTGATTGTGAATTGAGAATCAGCTTCGTAGCCGACTCATAATTTTGTCAAGTGGGCTGAGAAGTAATTTCCAATCCTCTGTTGTAAGTAGGCGGAAAAGATGCGCACTTGTAGCTGAGATTAAAATAGCTAAACCCATTGCAAGCCATTGATGGAGTAGAGGTGATACAAATAAAACAAAGACAGCAACGACAAGACAATACAACACATTTGGTATTGCTAATCTTACCAGAACAGACGCTGAAAACCGTACAGCAATTACGCCAAAGAATAAGAGTATTACCAGCCCATTAGACCAAATCTTTGAGTATAAAAAACCATGCAAACCAAAGGCATCTACCAGCCACCATACACTGGTCATGCTACCAATGATGAGTAAAATACCGGAGAGAACCATGACTTTCTTTTCGTGCAGCGTCATGAGAATCAAACCACAAAGATTTGCAATAAACGTCAGGGCTATAAAGATGAATTGCAGCCGAACGATGCTCTCATTCCCGGCATATACCGACTTAGTAAAGATGTCAATCAGGAGTGTTGCTGCGCTTCCACCAACCATGACAATCAGCCCCATTAAGAAAACGACTATGTTGAATACACGCGTAATACGTTGGATGTAAACGTCGTATGTACCGCCATCTTGTTGGCTAATCATTGGTATAACGACACTCGAAACAGCTGAATACACAAGTGATAATGCAAACACCATATTCGAGGTTGCACCTAATACACCAACAGTTGCATATCCTAACGTATTCAGGTAGTAGAGGTCAATCGCACTATGAGATTGCAAGAGTAATGTTTGTGCGGAAATAGGAAGAACGTCATGAAGAAACTCCTTGATGTTAATTTTATTAGGTAGAGTAAAAAATACATGACGCAAAGCGGGTTGTACACTGAGATAAATGAATCCCGGTAATGAGGAAAAAACATAGCATAGAAGTACTGTTGATGCCTGAAGTTGATTGCGAAATGTAACTAATCCAAAAAAGAGCAGGTACTCTGCCACACTAAGAAGTGAGACCATTTTCATAGACAGGGTACTTCGGTAAGGTAGCTCTAATGTAGATCGGAATAGTTGTGTTCGCGCTGCAATCAGAAAGTATAATGAACCGAGTAGTACATAGTGGAGACGTGCGGTTTCTGTCTGTGAAAAATATGCTGTGATTATTCCTATACCTATGATGGCTCCTACAACGCGAATCCAAAATGCCGTTGTGATAATAGATGATAACGACGCCGGATTACGAACTGCATTCCGTAGTGTTACACCTTGCATTCCTGAATCAACCAATATCCCAAAGACAATACTACAGCAAAGAAAAATAAGCGATATGAAACCGTTATCTTCTTTAGAGATTGTTGATAGTATGGTGCGTTGTGAAAGAAAGAAAAACCCTTGTCCTATAATAGTTGATACTAACACTATTCCTGCACCACGCACACCTTGGTCTGCCGTAAATCGTGCGGATATATTTTGAGGTTGTTGAGCGTCGGTTAATGACATCAATTCACATCAAACTTGAAGGTAATTGTTCCTTGTAGCGCAGTTTGCGTGGTTGGTGGTTTGAATTTCCATAGTTTGAAAGCTGCCAGTGCTGAGTTCTCAGCAACGGGATTGCCCTTAGTTTTCGGCTTCACAAAAATGATGTCTCCATCTTTACTGACAGTGAACATCAAACGAACAATCGTTGAGTTATTTAATCCGGTTGGTACCTTGGGAATGACTTTGTTAACAGGTATGGAATTACCACCACCACCCCATTCAATATCATAAAATCCTTTGCCAAGTCCGCCACCAATGCCAGTTGTTGATTTACCGGTGCCATTCTGAGAGCCATTACGGACTCCCGTGCTTTCCGATGAACTATTGTCAGCAATATCGTTTTTCTTGGTAGTGGTATTTTCTTTAGCTGTACTATTTGATGATTTGGTATCTGACTTTTTATCCGGTGGGTTTTTCACCGGTTTAATACGGGATGTTAACTCTGTGGTACTGTGGTTCGATGCTACCTCTTTTTAGCGGCGAAGCGAGGACTCTTCACATTTTCCATTCGCGGAGAGGGGAGTGGCGATTTTTTAGCTATACCTTCTTCGATTCCGTCACCTTTCGAGGGCGCATTTTTAATCCCGACATTGCCATAGAGGAGCAATATCGCGGTAGTATCCTTGATATAAACAGGAGTTGCAAACTCTTTGGTGGGAGTGAATTCGACGAATGGTCCGAGCAACACTGCCAGAATAATGACTATAAGTGCTGCTAAGAAACCACGGAACGTATTCGAGTCCCACGGTATGCTAATGATTAATTGTTTCGATTCAGGATCGCGGTACAACATAGCAAACCTGATTAGTGGATAATTCACGACGTTGGTGCTGCTCCAACGACGCAATACTTAAAGAAAAATTAGTACCAACCTTAGCGTACTCTATCTACCCATCCAGTAGAATAGCCCAATTTCATAGCTGCGGATTCTGCTTCCTGACGAGTAGAGTACGAACCAAAACGAACACGATAATATGTTTGTCCTCGGATAGCTTGTGTCGTGATAAACGCGCCACCAACATTCTTATCTTTCAAACGCTCCATCCATTCTTCCGCGTCATCTCGCGAAGGAGTAGCATAGACCTGTACGGTGTACACGCCCTTAGGGGACGTTGGTATATCACGCAAGATTGGCTTGGGTATAAGTTTCGTTTGATCAGGATTAGACGGCGAGGTAGAAACAATGGACTTGGAACTTGTACTTGATGGAGTGTCCATTACTTTCTTTGTGATTGAATTATCTTTTGCAGATTGTGTTTTTTTAAGGTCAGGTTTTGGCTCTGGAACAAGGGTAGGCTTAGTATGCGATGCAGGAATATGGCTTGCAATAGTTGAAGATTGCTTGCTCGGTGTTTCCTTTTTTACATGGTCATTTGTAGTTTTATTTACTGTGCTATGAGCAACATGATCATGCCTAGAACTATTGTCATGCTTTTTTGGAATATTAGTTGCATGAGATGGCTCTTTATCGTGCTTTACTGTCGTAGTATGTAATTCTTTATCATGTTTTGCTATGGATGGTGGTGCAGGTGCATGAGGATTCTTAACATCTTTCTGCGCAACACCTACTTTTTCATGAGTGTTGTGATGAGAATCGGCATTTTGATGAGTATCCTTGTTTTGTTTCTCATGGGTGGACTCATGAGATTTGTCAGTATGATGAGGTTGCTCTGCTCCTCCATGATCGTTTGAACCATGAACTGACTTATTCTCCTCGGTGGCATGATGTTCTGACTCAGGACTACTATGAGCAGAGTCAATATGGTCTTGGCTCTCATGGACAGATTGATGACTACTGTTTTCATGATGAGCAGTGGAATCATGAGTAGAATGTGGTGGTTGATTCCCTTGGTGTTGAGCTATGGTATTATGAGATGAATCACCATGATTCATTGATAAAAACCACCATGCTCCAACGGAGGAAATCGTCAATAACGTGACTGCCGCAGCTACAAAATATAGGATTTTCTTATTCTTCTTTGGTTGTCCAAAGGCAGAAGCAAACTCAGCACCGGACTCTAAACTCACATCTTCGATTCGTTTTTTTGTCTGTGGTTCAGGTGCTTCGAGAATAGGTGGAATGTTTACAACAGGTTCAGGAATTGATGGTATATCTAAATTTGATGGTGGTTCAGAACTCACAGCAGATTCAATATCGTTTTCATCTACAGAGATAGTTTGACCTGATAATACATTTTGAAGTTCTTCCAAAGGATTATACTGATTTTCCGATTCTTGATTCTTCTGACGCTCCTTCAGTTCTTTACTCCGCTGTAAATCACCGCGAACAGTTTTCAGAAATTCTTCATCAAGAGAAACGGGTTCTTCCGCAGGTGCAGTAGGTTGCTCAGTATTCTGATTATCATTTTGGGACTCAGTTGGGGTATTATCACTACTGACTACACTAGCAGTTGTGTTTGTCGTATCTGCTTGCACGATTGGCTTCTCAGAATAGGGAAGCTCGAATGGATATGATTGCATTGACTCTAATGCAAACGAGTCGGTGAGCGACGGGTCGCCGTCGAAACCGCTATAACGTTCATCATCTGTCAGGGCATCAAGTATCATCGTGATATATAGTGTTATTCCATCAATCAAACATCCATCGAATACCACCTGCGGCAAACGCGCCACGTTCTCGGTATCCTTCCCATACAAAGATAGAACTATTCAGGATGTTGTCGAAACGTAGATATGTACTAAATGACCGAGACAGTACATATTCTGCTCGTAGTGATACATTGAAATAGGATGGAATTTCTTCTTGTGAAACAAACCGAACACTACGCGCTGCTACATAATCAACTATCCCGCTTAGGATAATCGAAGTGAGTATTGACTTATCATATCGCACTCCAATATTCAGCGGTGCGATATAGGGTACCTTGTTCCCATTCGTTAGCGCAGATGTGTAACAAAGATTTGCACTGAGGATATCGGTAGATGATAGTTGGTAACGAACATCCAATGCAGACATAAGCATGTTCATTTCAATGTAACTTGGGTTGAAGGAGAAGCCACTATCAGCAACAAATACAGGGGCATTACTCATGCTTCGGTAGGAGATATCAAACCGCGATGTAAATGCTGTAGTTGGTTGATAGGTAAGACCAACAGAGCCGCGGAAACTTGTTCGAGCAAATGAGATTACAGATGAATCTGAAGTGTATGGATTAGCTCGCAAGAATTCCGTAAATGAACTATTCTCCAAACCTGAAAATAATTCCGAATGAATCTTAACAGATGGACTTGCATTAAAGGTGTATTGAGGATTCAGAAGAACTGCACCATGAGTTATATCATTGGATGCGTGAGCTGCTTGGATACCCACTCGCAAAGAAAAAGTATGAATGCTATCTATGTACGCTGCTGTGCCATATACTTGATGAAAATTCACAGCACGGGAGTCATAATTCCTCAAGTCAGTTGTGCCTTTTATGCCAACGGAAAAATCATTCCATTTACTTTGCAATGAGAAGTATCCTTGTATTCCACTTTCAGACAATTCCCTTGATCCAACCGAACGTAATTGGGTGAACTGTAATGTTTGTGCTGAAAACCCTGCTGTAAAGGGTATTCCAGCCGACTCACCTTGTACATCAACAGATCCGGAGAATCGTGTATGATTACGAGCTAAAGAGTTCGTTGATGCAAACAGGGAATAGTCATTATGAGCGAGCGATAATGCAGTAGTTGTTTGACTTCCACCAAATAAAATATATTTATCTGGTGCAATATATCGAGCGGTTATATCAGCTCCTGCTCGAGTGAATCCAGCATTATCAAGATGTCCACTACTGTTGTTAAAGTAACCTCTTCCGTAGAGTGTGTAGCCTGCATATGTATCTCCATAACCAAGTTCGATTTCTGGTGATGTGAATATCCCAAATTCGGCACGAGCATAACCTTTGTTTCGAGAATGTGTAATGAGACTTCGTGGATATTCGACAACGGAGAGAAGAAGTGGTGATTGCTTTTCTAAGGTATTCAACGAATCTAAATCGCGTTGCAAGATGCGAGGCGTGTTTCGTGGTGATTGTTTAGCAAGTGTTTTATCAAGCAGATTTAACGTTGCTGATCCCTTGATGATAATATCGGGCAAGTCGGCAGGTGCACCGGGTTGCTGTTGCTCTGCTTTGGGTATTGTTGGTGTTTGTTGTGCAAAGAGGATTCCTGAACTACTCCATTCCAAATGAGAGTTCACAAAAAACAGTGCAAGGAGAAGATAAAATTTTGTTGTTATGTGCATCTTATTTTCCCAAACGTTTTAGACGTGACTGCGCTGTTTTGCCGTAGTCATCGGCAGGGTGCAGAATAATGACGGTCTGGTATGTCTCGCGCGATTTAGGAAGATCATTCAATCGTTCGTAACATTCTCCTAAATTGATAAGCGATAGGGTGTACCAGTCCTCTTGTCCATCGTATTTCTGCTTCACGATATTGAATGCCTCAGCAGCCTTTTGCCATTCTTTTTCGTACATCCAAAGTTCACCGCTGCGAAACATACCTTCCGCACCTAACGTTGGGTTTTCATCATATTGCAACAGACGTCCGAACATAGAGCGTGCGCTATCATATTTATTCGTGGCGCGGTAGTACATACCAAGCCGATATATTGCTTGAAAGCTATATTCACCACGAAGTAAATCCGCACTGTTGATAAAGTATGAAATGCCACGTATGCTGTCGTTTCTCGAGAGGGCAATTTGTGCGCGTTCATACCAAGAGCGTGGGACAACTTCAGAAGCAGGGAATTTCTCAATTGCACGAGTGAAGAGTGAGTCAGCCGTTGTCGCATCATTCTGACGATAGAGTTTCATTAATGCGTACTCTAATATCCCAAGTTGTGAATTAGAATTGTTAGGGTATTTCTGCAAGAGCAGTTTATACGTTTCTTCTGCAGCAGTAAAATCATCCATTCCTGATTGACTTTTCGCAAGCCAGTAAAGAGCTTCCGGACTGTTTTCGCTCTCTGGGTATTTCTTCAAGAACTCTTGATATTCACGTGCTGCACTTTTGAAATCACCCTTCTTCAAAAAGAGTTGCGGAATAGATAGTTGAGCATCTTCACCGCCCTTTGATGTTGGATTTTTCTCAGCATATTCTTTAGCTACGGCAATTGCTTCGTCATCACGGTCTAAGGATGTGAGACAATCCTGTAGCGACTTGAGAGATTGATGCGCATAATAGCTGGAAGGGTAGCTTTCCATAACAATGCGATATTTTGTAATTGCTGTTTCAAAATCGTTTTTGTTGTAGTATGAATTACCAATGTAGTACATAGCTTGTGGTACTAAATCACTCAATGGATAATTCTTAATTAGTGCTTCAAACTCTGCAATTGCCTCGTCATGTTTCTCTTGTAAAGTGCGTATCCATGCAACCGTGTATTGAGCGTCATCGGCAAGTTTGGATTGCGGAACATTTTTCAAAAACTGTTTGAGTTGAGTTAGCGCGTTTGCCAAGTCGTTAGCACGGAAAAGGGCTTGACCAATTTGAAACTGTGCGTACTCACCTTCATCACTTTTCGGCGAACGTTTATATGCTTCCTTATAAGATTTTGCCGCCTCAATGTATTGCTTCGTAAGGTAGAGGGCATCGCCACGACGGAGGAGTACATCGGGAGCAAAACGTGATTGATTGAATTCATTGATAAGACGTGAGAACACATCATTTGCTTTCTCGAACTGCTGTGTGCGAAAATAGACCCACCCAAGTCCATAGAGTGATTCTTCTCGTCGTTTCGAGCGGCTGAATGCACTAATGATTTGCTCATACGATTCTTCTGCATTCTTCATCAGTTCAGCGCGGTAGAATGCTTCGCCAAGCCAAAAAATCGCTTCATCTTTACGGGCATCATTCGGATACTCGGCAATGAAAGAGTTAAGGTCTGTAATTGCATCTTTGTGTTGCGTATTTTGTGTGTAGGCAATTCCTCTCTTTAATCGTGCTTCGGCTATAAACTGTTCTCGTTGGGGTACACTAACATCAGTGGCTTTTCTACCTAAAATTTCTGCTTGTTGATACGAGCGAATAGCGCGTTGCCATGATTGTTGTTCGAGGTGAGTAGCTCCCAAGAGTAACTGAACGCGGCAAGCGATTACAGGCTCGGAACTTTCTCGCTCTGCTCGCTCAAGTATGCGCCGTGCAGCATCAAACTTTGAATCCTCGTAATACATCTGTCCAAGTTCTAATAACACTTGAGATGTGTAAGGAAAATTATGTTGAGTTGTGAGTGAGACTAACTCCCGTTGAGCGATATCACGTTGCGTATTACGTTTATAGGCAACAGCTCGAAATAACAGTGCAGATGCGCGAATTCTTGATGAATTTTCGGCAATAGAATCAATGAGTAAAGAATATCCTTCTATAGCTTTACCATACTGACCGGTATTTAGCAATGACCAACTATCGCCAAGACGAGCTTGGTGAATGAGTGTAGGGTCGGCACGTGAACGTAAGACCGGTGCAAACTCTTCACGGGCTTGGTCGAATTGTCCAAGTTGGTTGAGGCACTCACCTCGTAGAAAGTGGATTTGTTCACGGATGTCGGCTGGTAGCGTCTGCTGTTCGCGTTCAGATTTCTTTGTGTCAGTTACGGATATCTGTAAGGTATTTTCAGCGTTTAACAACAATGACAGAGCGTCTTTTGACTCACGTATAAGTATATGATTTTGTGCTTGCCGTACTGTTGCGATAACATAGGTGTTTTTATTGGGAAATTCTGTACGTAGTTGTTCAAAAGTTGCTATCGCCAATTTGTTATTGTTCTTGATCTCTGCAATTTGACCAAGCCAAAAAACTGCATCATCAGCATAGATTCCGTATTTCATTGCTGCTACAGTTTCGAGCAGAGGTTGAGCATCATCGTACCGTCCTGTTTGAATCAGAGATATTGTTTGCCAGAATAGGGAATAGTGCCGGATGGTTGTATAGATTGTATCTCCACGCCAATTGAAATTATATAGTGCAGATTCCGCAGTTCTACCATACAACCTCTCGGCTTGTAGATAATCTAATCGTTCATACGCTATGGCAGCTTGCGCTTGATAGGCAGCAGGTGAATATGGTGAAAGAGGGTGGGTTTGAATAAAGGTAGCCAGAGTTTTGTCAGCAAGCGAGTAATCGCCATTGACCATATCTTGTAATGCTATCTCGAATGTTGTTTTTTCGTCAACAGCGGAGTTTGGATACCGAACAAGAATTTTTCTCATTCCATCTTGGGCATGACGTACCGCACCCACGCCATCAACCAATAGTTCTTTGGCTATGAGCATTGAGCCACTCTCGTTGTGGGGAGACACTATCTGTGCTTGAAGGTCTAAACCTCCGCACAGAAGTAGAACCGCGAGAAATATGCAAGTGGTTCTCTTCATCCTTGAATGTTTTTTGGAAATTTGTATTTGCTGCGAATGCAAGATACTCAGAATCACAATTTTGGATACAGAATTGTATTCCACATCGACGTTGTGGATTACGCAAGAAGTGACCTAAGCATTACGATATACACCACGTTTTTCCAACGCCCAATGAAATACATTGATATACATATCAGCGCTACGTTTCGATTCATTTTGTTGTGCCATTCCATTAGCCCGAAGGGTATTCCAATGAGGTTGTGCATTGTAGTAATACACTGCTCTTGAAATTGCATTCACCAAACTCTTAGGGGAATACTGAGTAAAACTGAATCCAGTACCAGTACCGCTTTGAGGGTCGTATTCAGTTACCGTATCTGCCAAACCTCCCGTAGCACGGACTATTGGAATCGTTCCGTATTTCAGGGCATACATTTGTGTAAGCCCGCATGGCTCAAAAAGTGAGGGAACCATCAGATAATCAGACGCAGCTATGACTTGATGTGATAGAGCATTATTATATCCTGTCATTACCATCGCACGAGTAGGGTATTTACGTCCCATATATCGGAAAAAATCCTCATATCGTTTTTCTCCCGAACCAAGAATTAAGAATCGTACCCGACCGCTGGTGAGCAATTGCTCCATAGATTTTTCAATAAGAGAAATGCCTTTTTGGTCGGTTAGACGGGAAACCATACCAATAATCGGAAGATCATTTTTTAGGTCATATTCTGGAATTGCTGTTCGTAAGATAGCATTCTTATTCTCACGTTTTTCCTCAATTGTCTGTGGTGAGTATTGTTTCGTAATAAAAGTATCGGTCTGAGGATTCCATTCTGTTTCGTCTATCCCGTTCAGGATACCAATCACATCTCCGCCACGTGAGTTAATATAGTCCTGCATCCCTTCGCCATTACGAGTCCAACGGATTTCATTAGCATAGCTTGGGCTAACAGTTGTAATCTTATCCGAGAACATGAGTGCCGTTTTCATCATATTCACTACTGAATCATGCTCGAACCATGAACCCCGAAAGTTCTGCGTACCAAATCCAGCATACTCCATCACTCTTCTAGGGTCGCTTTGTCCTTGATATGCCATATTATGAATGGTGTACACTCCGGCTGTACGAGCAAACAAAGGGTCGTGTCGGTAATGCGTTTTCAAAAACGCCATAGCAAAACCGGTATGGTAGTCATGGGAATGAATAATGTCAGGGCGGAAGTTAAGCGCTTTGCAAACTTCAAAAACTGCTCTGCTAAGAAAAACAAAACGACGGTCATTATCTGCAAAGCCATCGGGATTACCATAAATTCCTTTTCGGTCGAAGTAATCATACGACTCAAGAAAATAGACAGGTACAGACGAAGAAGGCAAAGTACCAATCCACAGTCGAGCATATTCTCGCCATGTACTTATGGGAACACTTATCACAATATCGGTTGGAATGATATTGTGTTTTGTTGTATCTATATCACGGTACTTGGGTAAAATAATAATGGTTTTATGCTCATCTTTTTCCCAATCTTTTGGTAATGAAGAAACTACATCACCCAGACCGCCCATTTTAGCAAACGGTGCACACTCTGCAGCAACAACGGCTATATTCATAATTCCCCTAATGGTATTAGTTCTATTCGATAATCATTTCTGCAAAACTACTCATTCAGTCAAAATAGGGTCGTTGGAACATGCTTCAATGAGTGGCATAAGAATTGTAAATTTCAAAGTAACAAAAAAACAATTTGCACTAATAGTACACGATTACCGTATATTGCAACCGACGAAAGAAACAGCAGCCGATTACACAGTAAATTTACACGCAGCCCATTGATAGTGACTACATGTTGTAGCACCTCTTTTCAAGATGAATTCCGGCACGTACAAGAAACAAACGGGTAGAAAAGAGAGAAGGGCATACCATCATGATTGATGTTTTACTCTGAGCAGTCAGGTTCATAATACGTAGGCATACCATAATACTATGTTGCCACAACACATCAAAAAAATCGGTTAGTCGCTGGACGTCGTATCGGTATTCATATAGTCAATTATTGTATCTTGCTGCGTAGATGCGTGAGATAATGTATTTCAAATCACTAATTATATAGTTACGTATGGCTGCAACGAAAAAAGCCAAAGCCAAACCATCAGGTACACTTTCGATCGTTTCCACTCCAATTGGGAATTACGACGACATTACATTACGAGCGTTAGAAACGCTGAAAACCGCTGACATCATCGTATGTGAAGAGGCAAAAGAAGCTAATAAACTCTTAGCGCGATTCGAGATAGAAAAAGAAATTATGGAGCTTAATGAACATAACGATGCGGAAGTAACCGTTGAAGTTGTGAAACTCCTCAGTTCTGGTAAAAACATCGCACTTATCAGCGATGCAGGTACACCGCTTCTCGCCGATCCGGGCGATATGCTCGTTACTGCTGCAATAAAATATAATATACCGGTTACAGTGTTACCCGGTGCCTCAAGTATCCTAACGGCACTTGTTCGTTGTGGTTTTTCAACACGACAATTCCTCTTCGCCGGATTCTTGAGCCGCAAAAACAACGAGCGAAATGAACAAATTAAACAACTCGCCCGCGAGCCACGAACGGTAATTCTATTAGATACTCCATATCGCCTCAATACTGTGCTTGCCGGTTTATCAGCTATTATGCCTCATCGCCAAGCGTACATTGGTGCTAATTTGACTATGAGCAACGAAGCACATTATTACGGTTCGTTCCAAGATTTGGAACAACAATTTGGAGAAAGTAAATTCCGCGGTGAGTTTGTGATAATCTTCGAGGGTAATCCCGATGCAGATGCCTACTATGCTCAAGCTCTAACCCAAGAAGTACCTGCGCAGTCAATAGAAGAAACTATGGATGATGATGTCCAACCTCTGACCAATTCTCAGTCATACACTGGATATGCAACACCATCTCAAACTGACAATTTTGTACCTCCTGCAGATGATGATGCCCAACCCGACCAAGCCCAATCTGATGAAGTCCCATACGAAAATGATGAATACTTCTCGGATGATAACATAGGCACATTCATAACCGATGATACGGATCTCGTTACCAGCGAAGATGGCAGCTTTATTGGGGATGCTTCTTCATCTGAACAGACAACTAGTGGAGTATCAACTTTGGATGAAAACCCTGAAGTGGGTGAGTCGTATGCCAGCCGCCGTTGGAACTATAAAATCGAAGGCGGTACGAAGAAATGGAACAATCAAGCTGCATCTCTGAAGCGTAATGATGATGTAGTTCGCGAGAATTATGGATCTCGTCGCAATTTTGACAAACGCAATGGTAATGGTCGTCCGGATTCTCGATACGACCGTCGTGATGACCGCGGAGGATATGACCGCCGTGATGACCGTGGAGGATTCGACCGCCGCAACGACCGCGGAGGCTATGACCGTCGCGATGATCGTGGCTATGACCGCCGTGACGACCGCGGAGGCTATGACCGTGGTGGCTATGACCGTCGTGACGATCGCGGAGGTTTTGACCGTCGTGATGATCGCGGAGGTTTTGACCGTCGTGATGATCGTAATTACAGAGGAAATAACAATCGTCCATATCGGCAGAATTTCCAACGTAACGACCGACGTCAAGATAACATCGGTAATCGCTCCGAGCAGAACTTCAATCGTCGTGAGTCATCCGATACAGAGAATTTTGGTAACCGCGAGGGCATGAACAATCAATATGCTTTGCCGGCATACCCAAATCTGCAACAAAAACCACCAAAGAAAAATAAGTGGTAATGTATTGATGCAAAACGATTTATATGAATATGAATTAACAAAAAAAGGGTTGGGTAAAACCAATCCTTTTTGCATTTTGCAGACCTATATGCGTTCACGAATTCAATATGTTGACTATGAGTAGCGTATTGCTGTGGTGCGGCGCGAGAAAATCTGGCTCTTTGACAACTGAAATTGTACTTTTTTTGTGTTTAGTTTTATTAGTACCATCATGTACTCAGCGCCACGAGGTTGATGTTCGCCATACGTTTCGCTACAATGAAACAGGTGGACTTAAATCTCTTGATCCGGCACTTGCCAGTTATCAGGCAGCAGGGTGGTTAACTACTCAACTCTTTTCAACGCTTGTTGAATATGACTCTACGCTATCAATTGTTCCTTGTCTAGCCACGCAGTGGTCGGTTGATTCAACCGGACGTCAGTGGACGTTTCAATTGAGAACAGATGTTGTTTTTCATGATGATGTCTGCTTTGGTTCGAAACGACGGCGAATACTTACAGCACATGATGTTCAATATTCATTTGAGCGATTGTTACACGCACAAACAAAATCAACCGGATTGTGGGTTTTACGAAAAAGGGTACTAGGTGGTGATGAATTTCACGCTGCAACGAAAAGCGCAGGTTTTTCGGGGCATTGTAAAGGAATTACAGTACAGAATGATTCGACAATTGTTCTGACATTAACAAAACCATTTGCACCGTTTCTGAGTACACTCACTATGCCATTTTGTTCAATTATTCCTAAAGAAGCAGTTGAGTACTATGGTGAAGAGTTCGGGATGCATCCAATCGGAAGCGGACCGTTTTGTTTTGTATCATGGACACATGAAAAAGAGTTGGTGCTACGAAAGAACCCTCAGTATTTCAAAGTTGATGAGCATGGAAGGCATCTTCCTTACTTGGAAAATGTGACTGTGCAATTTATGCGTGATTCCAAAACTGAATTTCTTGAATTTAGGAATGGAAACATAGATGCAGTAATGCAAATTGACCCAACATTTGCATCAGCAGTTTTGAATACAGATGGTACTCTAGTAGATACACATAGTAGGTATGTGCTTCAGCAATCCCCGGCGCATACCATTGAGTATTATGGAATACTCCTTGATACGGCAGTTGATGTGGCAATGGCAACACCACTTGCATCATCGCGCCTGCTTCGTCAAGCATTGAACTACGCGATTGACAGAGAGCGACTTGTTCGTTATGTCCTTCGTGGTAAGGGAATTGCCGCAGAATTTGGTGTATTACCACCAAGTATGCCCGGCTTTACGGCGCAGACAAAAGGATATGCCTACAATCCTGCGAAAGCACGCTTATTATTGGCACAAGCTGGATTTCCCGATGGCAAAGGAATACCACAACTGACGTTACAAATGGGAAACAATGCCCGTAGTGCTTCCGTAGGCGAAGCAATACAACAGATGTGGAAGGAAATCGGTGTTTCGGTGAATCTGAAACAAGTTGACTTCCCACAGCATTTGGATATGGTTCGTAGTGGCAAACTTCATTTGTGGCGCACTAGTTGGGTTGGAGATTATCCCGACCCAGAAAACTTTATGGCACTCTTTATTAGTTCGAATCGCTCGCCCGGCGGTCCGAATACAACGCATATCGGCTCTCCCGTTTTGGACTCACTTTATGAGTCCGCACTGAATCCACTCCTTACAGCTTCACGGCGATATGAAGCATATAGGAAAATGGATTCAATCATAGTAGAAGAAGCACCATGGGTATTTCTTTACTACAACGTCGTTCAACGACTTGTACACCCTTCAGTGAAGGGGCTCCCAATAGATGGAATGGATAGGTTAGTATTGGAACGGGTGTACAAAACAGTAGATTGACAATTGTTGGTTTGGATGACTTACCGTTGTCTTTTTACATCAACTAACCGCCTGTTGTTACGGTTGCCGTAGCGTTCTTGCTAATGGCGCGGTGAACCGGTAACACGCGATATGCACTTCTCATTTATGTATTGCTGCGGCTTATGCTTTGTCGGCACCCAAGATGTGAGATGTGGTTATCACGACTAAGAACAGGATAACTTGTTTTACTCAATTTTAGGAGGAATAATGCTGCAACGAATCCCGAGTATTCCCAAGATGGGGGTATTCCTGATTCTTCTTGCAGGGCTTTTCGTTTCAACCCCTGTTGACTCATTTGCCAAAAAGAAGAAAGCATCAGTTAAGAAAGTTAAAGCACGCCATCATAAAAAATCACGGAGATCAAACGCATCAGGTTTTATGCGCTTGACTCTTGGAAAACAACAAGCACTCGAAATGCTTCGTAACGATGGCAGTAAAGAGTTAATGTCGCTTGCCGGCATGAATGATGAAAATCCTTTAAACATTGATAATTCATTTCGTCAGCTGGATGGCTCGAACCGTGAATTACCACAACAAGGTGAAAATCTTGATGAGTTGGAAAAGGAAGATGATGTACAGGTGGATATCGAGTCGTTTAAGTCCTTGTGGTTGTCCTACATTGACCCAACCGGCTCTAATCAAACAACAGAACAACTGCAATGCGGAATTGCGAAAAGCGCAGTTATGGATGCAGTAATGGACTGGCTTGGAACACCATATCATTTTGGCGGAACCTCGCGTAATGGAATTGATTGCTCAGCATTTGTTCGGGCAGTATTTAATCAAAGCGCAAATATCGTTTTACCACGAACAGCACAATCACAAAGTGATATTGGTCGTGCAGTACCGCGTGTAAGCGATCTTCAATTTGGAGATATGGTGTTTTTTCATACGATGAACCATGCGTATGTATCGCACGTTGGTATTTACCTCGGCGACAATTTGTTTGCACATGCAAGTTCACGCTATGGAGTAACAATCTCCTCGTTGCAAAGTACCTACTATGGCAGTCGTATTATTGGTGCGCGTCGTCTAACGATTAGCGACCTTGAGTCACTTTCGCCAAAGCAGGAATTTGTAACAGATACACGGTAGAAACACATTGATTAGTACGTTTCAGTTGTATAATAGGAAAGCCGTTTGCAGGAATATGCAGACGGCTTTTTTGTGTTAAAAACAGATGATGAGTTTCTCTATTGTTTGTTTGCCAATGAACGCAAATGATTGATGATTTTCATATTGGCATTCTTCCAATCAAGTGCTACAGAGGAAAATAAGGGAAGGGTATCAGGCTGAAATTTTTGTAGCTCCTCAATCGTGAATGCTAAACCTGTATTTATTGGAACTGTCTCTCCAAACTCGCTTCCGGATGTGATAAATGGTATGCCACCATCTTGAGTAAAGAGAGTTGTGTAGATGCGGCATATATCTTCCTCACCATGACGCATAGCAACTCGTGGTGTGTTGTGAGTATCGGGTGTTGCTAAGTATGACACAGACGGAGGTGATTGTTGAAGATCATTGATGCGTTGTTCAAGTGTATCAATGCGCTGAGCAGACAGCCATAGATTTCCAACAACAGCATCGAATCCAAACTCCTTGTTTGCTGTTTCGATACCGAATGATTCATCAATAAATGCAAAAGCCGTGTCATTTCTACGGGCACGTTTCATAATTGCATTACGAAGTGGTATTGGAAGGGCATGACTCATGTCTAAAAATGCTCCATCAATATTGTATTTCTTCTTCCAATTACCAATAATATCTTCGATATGCTTCCATAATGAATTATTGTTTGTTTCGGTATTATGAAGCTCAGTATCATACATACGAATTGTATTATATGCGACATACTGAAAGTCCGAATGAGTATGAAATTTCAAATAGGTAATATCATCCCATGATGGTTGTGGATCATTCGGTGGATAGTCAGCAAATGCAGGAGGTAGGACGCATTTCGTATTGTCAATTGCTTCCCCTTCGAGTATCCCAACATTGTTTCGTATGACTGAAATCGCGTTAACAAAATGTTCTGTGTATTCAGCCTTTGGCTTTGGTAAGTGAGAGTAGTCATTTTGCTCTACTTTATTGTGAATTAGAGATAGTTCTTCATCCGAAAAAACGGGTTTAGAGAAAGAACTAGATACTCCACTTTTTATCCAATAAAACCAGTCAGGATGTTCAATTGCATAGTGTGTGTCTCTGCTCATAGTGCGGAAGGCAAATTCCGTAATCACACGAATACCCATTCTATGTGCTGCTTCGACTAATGCACCAAACTGATGCTCAATTGGAATCCACAGTATTGATTCGGCGAGCTGATTATCTAAAGCGTAATGATCCGCTACTGCATATGGAGAACCTAAGTTTCCTTTCTTGTACATCGTACCATGTTTGGTGACCGGTAGAAGATGGAGTGTATCGATGCCAAGTGATTTGATATAAGGAAGCGCTGCTATTGTCTTGATAAACGTGCCAGTTTCTCGCCAGCCATTCAGAGATAAAAAGGGATTGATGATACCATCGCCATCGTGATCATACGCGCTAAAATGTCGAACATAGAGAGAGTAGATTCGTGATGTATGAATCCATCCTTCTACATACTCCGCTGCATATTTCTTTCTGTTGTTTTCCTTTTCATTGTAGGGTCGTTTCAATATTGCGCGCACAGATGCAAGAAGCCACTCTGCCGGATTTTCAATTACCGTATCGCCATTCTGATTGTGATTATCAAGCCATAGCGTCGGAATGTGATAAATTGTTGATGATTGTTCCTTGGCAAGCTGTTTCAAGTTTTCAGCTAGCATCGTTAATGATGTTCCCATTCTCTCAATATCTTTCTATAGTTCTTGTGAATCGTTTTCTTGGTTTAGTTCTACTGAAGCTCCGGTAGATTCATCGTGTTGTTGCGCAAAATAATCTTGAATGCGACGTGCAGTTATATCACCGGCAATCGCTTTCAACTCCTCAAATGGCATTTGCGCAATAGTTTCAACAGATCCGATTTTAGTTAGCAGCTTTTGTGCTGTCTTATCACCAATGCCGGGTATCTCGGTCAGGACAGTTTGTAAGGTACGTTTAGATCGAAGCTCTCGATGAAAAGTGATTGCAAAGCGATGTGCCTCATCGCGGAGTTGTTGCAGTAGTCGCAAGCTGCTTGATGTTCGCGGTAAGACAATGGAATCTGACTCTCCCGGAAGAAATACTTCTTCTAATCTCTTGGCTAAACCAATGACAGGCACATTCTTCGACATTCCAATTTTTTGGAGAATCTCTAATGCGTGAGAGAGTTGACCTTTACCACCATCAATGATAATGAGATCAGGCAATACTTGCTTTTCTTCTAAGAGCCGTGTATATCTACGTTCAACAACTTCTTGCATAGCGCGGAAGTCATCGTTGCCAACAATGACTTTATCTTGTATTTTCTGTACTCACTCTTTTTAGGTCGTCCATCCACAAAAACAACCATAGAAGAAACATAATCGCTCCCTTGCAGATGTGAGTTATCAAAGCACTCTATGCGGCGTGGTGGACGAGGAAGTCGAAGGTCACGTTGCAACGACGCAACAGCGCGCGGAATAGCTTCATTACGTTTCAATTGTTCCAAGTGTAAATCGCGTAGTATAAACTCAGCATTAGCTTGTGCCATAGCAATCAACTTGCGTTTCTCACCAATTTTTGGAACAATAATTTCGACAGATGAGCCACGTTTTGACCGCAGCATATCCTGCAAAAATTCTGTATTCTCAATCTCTATCGGAAGGTGAACCTCATCAGGTACAAAATCATTATCGGCGTACCATCGTTCAATCGAGGCACGGACAATATCGCTATCGGAAGTATCCAACACATTCGATGCAATGAAATGTTGTTTACCAATGAGTTTTCCATCACGAATAGTAAAGATGACTGTGCATGCTTGATTGTCGTCGCGTGCAAGGCAACAACGTCTCGGTCAACCAGCTCTGTGGTCATTACCTTTTGTTTGGAAGCATAATCACGCAGGAGTTGTAAACGATTACGTACAATTACAGCTTCCTCAAACTTCATTTCTGCTGCCAAATCTGTCATCTGAGATTCAAGAAGTTTTTCTACCTCGCGCGACCTGCCATTCAATATCTGCGTAGCAAGTTTGATGTGCTCATTGTAATGCTGTTTAGAGACATGTGCTTCGCATGGACCTTCACATAATTTTATGTGGTAATCAAGACAAACCTTGAAATCTACCATCATCAATAGTTCTTTCTGTAAGAGCTAAGTCACAACTACGGAGAGGGGAAGAGAGAGCGAAGTGTTTTAAGAAGTGAATACAAGTATTTACCATCGGTATAGGGACCAAAGTATTTACTCCCATCCCGAATGACTGTTCGTGTTGAAACAGGCGTGGATACTCCTCATTTGTGATACGGATGTATGGGTATGACTTATCGTCTTTCAGCAGGATATTTATACTTCGGTTTATACTGCTTTATGAGGTTGTTCTCGAGTAGGAGCGCCTCAGCTTCAGAATCTGTAACAATACATTCTATATCTGCAATTTTCGTTACAAGTACTTTTGTCTTTGCGTCATGATGGCGGTTCATATCGAAATACTGTCTAACTCTATGACGTATGTTTTTTGCTTTACCCACATAGATGATTTTGTTCTCTGCATTCTTGTGAAGATATACACCGGGCAATGTTGGTAGGGCAGCAACCTTATCACTCAGTGAGCGCTGATTCAGTGATTCATCATTGTGTTGTTCGTCATATTCTTGCATTCGTGCAAATCATTTAATCGGAGTAATTCTGTATCTGCAAGTTACACTTCGTCATGACACCCTACAAGATAGGCGATTTTTGATTGCCTGTATGGTGGCAGTGGACTATTTTTTGCCACCTTGAATTTTATATCACTACTACAATTCACACTTATGTTGTTTATAATAGCAACCATACTGCTCATTCTCGCCGGATTGCTTCTTATCGGTGCAATTCTTATTCAACCCGGTAAAGGCGACATGGCTGCCGGCATGGGATCAAGTTTTGCGGTCAGTTCGGTTCGATGATCGGCATGCGTAAAGCAGCGGATGTTCTTGTTAAAACCACGATTGGCTTGGCATGTGGCATCATGATTGTTATCCTTGTTGTTAATAAGTTCCTCGTCGTACCCGGCGAAGTCGAAACAACAAAGCTCAGTACACAAGGTATGGAACGTCCCTGTTGGCGGAGCGCAAACACAGCCCGCTGCGCAACCCGCACAACAGCAACAACAAACACAGCCTGCTGCGCAACCTGCACAGCAGACAGAACAAAAGCAGCCGACGACGGCACCTGCTCAACAAGGTCAACCAAAACCGTAATACGTCTAACGACAATTGGGCGGACTCGAGACCAAACCGGTTCGAGTCCGTTTTTTTTGCAGTATGAAGATATTAGTCATTAATTGGCAAGATAAAACCAACCCATTCGGCGGAGGGCAGAAACCCATTTCCATGAAATCTTCAAGAGAATAGTGGCAATGGGGCATGACGTTACGTTATACTGCTGTAGCGTTGATGGACGACCACCTGAGGAATGGCTCGATGGTATTCGTATAATCCGTGAGGGATCACGTAATCTTTTCAATTACTATGTTCCACTTCGGTACTGGCGTGAGTTTCGGCATCAAGGGTTTGATATTGTTATTGATGATATAAATAAAATACCATTTTACACACCACTTTATGTACGTGAGCCAATCCTCGCCATCAGTCATCACTTTTTTGGTAGAAGCATCTTCCGCGAAACCAATATCGTCTTTGGCTTATATGTACTGATTGCAGAGTTTTTCGTCAATTGGGTTTATGCTTCTACACGCTTTGCCGTTGTATCGAAGAGTACCCTTGACGAGTTTTTGGGTCGAGGTTTTGACGCTAAGAATTTTTCTGTAATCTATAACGCACTCGACCATTCCGAATTCCCAATGGCTGTGGGAGTAAAATCGAAGAATCCCGATATATGCTATTTCGGTCGTATCAAAAAATATAAGTCGCCGGATCATCTTCTACGTGCATTTGCTTTGGTGAAGAACGAATATCCTGATGCAGAATTACATTTCATTGGTGGTGGAGATTACATTCCTACATTACAACAAATGGCTTCTGAGTTAGCATTGCAGAGCCATGTAGTATTTCATGGCAGAGTGAACGATAGTGACAAGATTCGTTTATTATCTTCTGCGTGGTGTATGGTCAATACATCAATGAAAGAAGGATGGGGAATAACAACACTCGAGGCGAATGCCTGTGGTACACCGGTTATTTCAGCTAATGTTCCGGGACTCCGTGACTCTGTGAATCAAGGGGTATCAGGCGAACTGTACAATTATGGTGATATTGAAGGATTAGCAAATCACCTGCGTTTATTAATTGCGAATACTGAATATCGTAGTCAGCTTTCACATGGAGCGGTAGAATGGGCTGCATCTTTTTCGTGGGATACTTCAGCTTATGAAATGCTTGATTTAATTGCCGATATTGCCAATTCGACTTCTTAATTTTTGCAAAGTATAATAGAGAAAACAATACCTATTCAATTCTATGTACTAGTACTACAGAATAGATGATCTAATGCCGATACTCCCATGAAAATATCACTTTGTTGATTGAGAAATGGGAATTTTACCTGTAGTATGTATAAATAGCCGACGAAGAACTCATTGGATTCTTAGTCTATGGTTTATCATAATTCTTTGGCTGATTGGAGCTGCTCAATCAAGTGCCCAAAGCAGTTCTGAGCGGACGTATTGGTTTGCGTTTATGCCGAACATCCATAGTAGTGGAGATTCGTTGTATGTTTCTATCATCGCTGATTCTTCCTGCACGGGAACACTACGTTACATTGACCAACGAGGTGTATCACAGAGTCGTGCATTTACGATAACGGATTCTCGCCGACCCTTGCAGATAGGTCTTGATGTACAAAACACTGAACTTCAGGGAATCAATCAAGGATTAAAACGTAGTACACAATTCCAGAATGAGCGAGTTCTTAGTACAAATGTCATTTCTATAACAGCTACATCAACACTTGTCGTTCATATTTTGAATAAAGGCGATCAGTCAAGTGATGCTACCTATGTGCGAAGTGAGGCAAACCTCGGCAATTCGTATGTTCTACAAACTCCACCAAATACGCACCGAACCATATCCGATACATCGAGCACAATTGACCTCGACAGAAGCACTCCATCGCAAGCCGTGATAATCGCAACATCTGATTCTACAGTAGTAAATATGCGGTTAACATTCGATGGAATTGTATCAACAGTACGGAATAGAACGATACTACTGAATAAAGGACAATGCTATTTTCTACAAGCAGATATTCGACAACAAGACACCGTACCACAGTCGCTGAATGGTAGTATAATACAAGCAAATAAACCCGTTGCGGTGTTTGCCGGAGCGCAATATGCTTCAATACCGAGCAATGGTTCACGTAGCACATGTCTGGAACAGTGTACCCCAATTGAGTTCTGGGGCACAAGTATCTTAGTCATACCCTACCCATCAACACAGGATAAACGATCCAACCTTAAAGAATGGATTTCTATCACAGCATCGTATGATAACACCATTGTCAGCGGAAATGGTGATGAATTAGGTGTACTTGATATTGGTGAAGTACTTACGATACAGATTGATGAAGCTCTTGAACTTTCTTCATCACGTCCGATTAATGTAGTTCACTACCGAGAATCATCTAATCTTGGTAAGGATACGACTGTACGTATGAGTGATGCCACTATGATGGCACTCGTTTCCACGGCAAATTTTCAAACGTCACATACAGTCAATTGCCTGCAAGTACGCGAAACAAACAAGAAGGTATTTGTTGAGCAATATGTCTGCATCGTTGCTCCAACTGTTGCTACATCATCACTTGTAATTGATGGAACAAAATTCCCAATTACGTTCACATCAATACAAAATAGTAGCTACTCGTATGGCTATCGTAGAGTTAGTGATGGTATTCATACTATCTCTTGTGACGAGCCGTGTATGGTGTATGTCATTGGAAGTGGTGCGCAAGATATGTATAGCTATGCAGGGACAAGTGGTAGCGAGCGTTATCCGTACTGTAAAACTTTTATTTCAGCTTCAAAACATGAGGTAAAAGCAGGAGATAAATTCACTGTTTCCGTCAAACTAGATTCTGTTGTCCGACCATCATCACTTATTACCTTTGACCCTAAGTCAATAAGTATATCTGTTAGGTTCAATGCCACGCTTATGACGCCATCTAATCCAATACAGCGCGGTACAATTGATAGCGGTTTTCAAACCATTAAAATTGTTGCTCCTATATCATCCAATGAATCCAATGCTGCATTAGTTGACATGGAGATGATAGCAGGATTAGGTGATAATCAGAGTACAAGTATAGAGATTCGTGACCTAGAATGGCGTGATGCTTTTGGGCGTACGATACCTACCGAGTTGATAGCATCTGATGGGGAAATGAAATTAACAGATATTTGGATAGATACACTTGGCAATCGTTATGTGAACCCACAAGAAGGCGGTATGTCCTTGAATATAGCACCGAATCCAATGGTTGGTAATGGACTCCTGAGCTATTCCTATACAGGAAAGGATGATGCATCACTCTCACTTATTATATATGATGCAATGGGAATGGAAGTTGATGATGTAACAGATGAAGTTAAAACAAAAGGCACTCGAGGTTCAGTAATCATAGATAGTAAATCATATAGTTCCGGCGTGTATTATGCTCGTCTAACTTATGGTACATCTATCATAGTTCGATCATTTATAGTACAGTAACAAGGCACACACAACGATGAATACAAAGAAAGTCACAATTACATTGTCATGTATCGCGGCTTGTTTGCTAAGTGCCGTTCACTGTCTCGCCCAGATTAGAATTGATACTACTAATCCCATACAGTTTGGTGTGTATGCTCAAGGTGGTGTGAATACGATGCGAACAAATGGATTTACTCAACTGGGAAATTTTGCTAAACCATCAGTACCGTTCCAAAATGGAAGTGGTGATGTCGTAACCTTTGGAGGTGTACTTAGTGCGCCATTCTCCTCGGTGATGAAAGCAACTCCACTCACTGCTGCGTTGCATCTTGGACTTCGTTTTGGATATAATGTATTCCGAACCAATCTCTTTGCATACGAACCAACAACATTCATCGTTGAAGGTGCACCCAGAAGTGGAACTATTCAGTATCAACTCGATGCACGGTTTGCCTCGTTCGGTTTAGAGCCGATTATAGAATGTGCATTACCTTTTCACGAACGACTCCGCTTGAATGCAGGTGTGCGAGCGGCATGGGTGTATTCTGCCGGCGCAATTCAAACAGAATCTATTTCAGATCCATCCGGTGTGGTGTTTATTCAAGGCACACGCAACCGCATGAAATACGAAGCAACAGTTCCGAATTATAACCCAATTGAATATGCTGGTGTATTTGGCGCATCGTATGATTTCCCCATAAATAAACGGTTCTCGCTCGTTCCTGAGTTTCAATATCAATTGCCTCTCAATAATCTCACTGATAACTTAGCATGGAATGCAAGTTTTATGAGAATTGGTATGTCGGTACGTGTAACTCTTGCAACAACAAAACCAATAGTTCGGGATACAATGTACCAACGTGATACCGTCACGAAAGCAGTGCCGGACATTATTGCGGAGAGTATTACCGTTATTTCGAGTGAGTCAAACCTCACTGTTAATGAGAATGATGATGTACGATATGAGTTTGTTCATGTGAAAGAACATTATCAGCGTAATATCCCAAAAGCAAAGCCAATCGAAACAGCAATTCTTGCATTTGATGTGTACCGAGTTAGTCACGACTCGACAGCAACTAAACTCGACACGATGTATTGCGATGAGATTATTTGGAATGATTTTCATCCGTTGTTGAATTATGTCTTCTTTGAAGAAGGGTCATCTAGCCTGAATGGGAAGTATCGACAGTTAATGCCTGAAGACACAAAACACTTCAAAATCTATAATGATCAACACCAAATGGAAACCTACTATAACATGATGAACATTATTGCTATGGGGATGAAAAATAATCCTCACGCTAATGTGACTGTTACAGGGCATGTTTCCAAGAAAGAGTTGAACATATTAAAGAATCCCGGTCTGTTGGCTATTGAACGTGCTGAGAATGTTGCTCGATACTTAACCGATAACTGGGGAATTGATAAATCTCGAGTTGTTATTAGCAAGGGTGGCGTACCCAAAAAACCATCAAACGAGAAGAACCCTGAAGGCGTAGAGGAGAATCAGCGCGTAGAGATTACCGCGTCAGCAACAGAGATTTTAGAACCAATCATGCTTCGCGACACACTCTTAGCGTCTGACATTACTCTACTCCGCATCAAGAATACAATTACAAGTAAAAGTACAATTTTAAACTGGTCGCTTGCCGGTGATCAAGACGGAAAAGTGATTTTTAATAAGAAGGGCGAAGGTCGTCCGACAGAATACATTGATGTTCTCTTGGATAGAAGTACAATGCGCCGATTGAGGAGAGATGAAAATGGTGCGATTGAAGTGGTAATGATGATTAATCAGCAGGGCAAGGGTGAAGTACGCTCGAAAGTGAGTATTCCAATTAAAGTTCGACAAACAGAGATGCTGAAGAAGCGGAATAATATCGCCGAAGTTGATAGATATATCCTGATGTTGTTTGACTTTGGTAAGGATAATCTTACCCCACAAAATGAAAAACTAGTTCGATTTATTCAACAGCGTATCGAGCCGGATGCACAGATTGGAATCATTGGGACGACTGATAGAATTGGTCGGCTTGATTACAATATCAAACTGTCGCAACGTCGTGCAAATTCTGTTGGAGCACTCTTTCCCGGTACTATCATTGCCGAAGGTCGAGGACCTGATGTAGAAAATTATAACAATGATTTACCGGAAGGTAGATTCCATGCACGCACAGTACGAATTGAGGTGGAGCATCCTCGTGGATTTAGTTCGCGGTAGTTGGATTCCTGCGCCTGAATTACAGGTTTGTTGTATGTTGCTTTATGCTTTTGGTATTCAATAAACCCTACGGCGTTTTAAGTCAATTCACTGCTGATGGCTCGCCAAACAAAACTCTATCGGAATTTTCTTTTCCTAAGAATGTATATCCTATCGGTCGATTGGATGCTGATTCTGAAGGTATTCTCCTTTTGAGTGATGAGCCGCAGTGGAATGCTCAACTCCTTAGCCCTAAACACCATGTGCCAAAGACCTATTGGGCATTAGTTGAGCGTTTGCCATCGGACGAAGCACTACTGATGCTGAGGCGCGGGGTAAAATTGAATGATGGTATGACTAAGCCGTGTTCGGCTCATATACTCCAGCCTCAACCAATTCTTCCAGAGCGAAATCCGCCGGTACGTTTTCGTAAAACTGTTCAAGATTATTGGATAGAGCTAACAATCCATGAAGGAAGGAATCGCCAAGTTCGGAGAATGTGTGCGGCAATCGGACATCCACTTCTGCGACTCATACGCGTTGGGTTTGCTGGGTTAAACTTTGATGATGTTAGTGCGCGAACTTGGCGGTCATTGACAGATTATGAACGAGTAACACTACAATCAACCTTGAAGAAATAAGAAAATAAGTTCGCTATACCGTTGCATCCATCTTTCTTGCCTGTATTTTCGCATCCCGATAAACGAGCGCGAATAAAAACGATGATTGACCTACGAAGCGATACTGTAACTACACCTACTGAGGAAATGCGAGAAGCAATGGCGAAAGCTATTGTTGGCGATGATGTCTTTGCAGAAGACCCTACTGTGAACGAATTGCAGGAAGAAGTAGCCGCTCTTTTAGGGAAGGAAACAGCGTTGTTTGTTCCAAGCGGTTGTATGTCCAATCAAATTGCCTTAGCCGTTCATGCCACAGCCGGCGACGAAGTGATTGTAGATGATGAATCACATATATTTCACTATGAGACAGCAGCACCATCCATCATTGCTCGCGTACAATTGCGTTGTGTGTCATCGGCGCATCAATCGACACGCGGAGCATTGTCGGTAGAGGATATCGAAAACGCGATACGTCCGGCAGCATATTATTTTCCTCGAACTTCACTTGTGTGTATTGAGAATACGCATAATAGGTATGGCGGCACAATTCTAACGCCCTCAAAATTTCAGGATATAAGGACACTTTGTACTAATCGTTCACTGGCTTTGCATTGCGACGGTGCACGACTTTGGAATGCATGTGCTGCTCTGAACGTCGAGCCACATGAGTTTGCACAGCATTGCGATACAGTTTCTGTCTGCCTCTCAAAGGGGCTTGGTGCGCCAGTTGGTTCGCTGCTTGTTGGTTCGCATCAATATATTCAAATAGCACGACGATGGCGAAAAATTTTAGGTGGAGGTATGAGACAAGTTGGAGTTCTTGCTGCTGCTGGATTGGTAGCGCTACGCCAGCACCGAGATGACTTAGGCAAGACCATACCAATGCGGCTACCTTTGCGAATGCACTGCATACGTCCGGTTCATTCATTGTTGATAATTACCCTTCGCAGACCAACATAGTTATCTTTCGTCCGAATATTCCAATCCCACCCATGATTTTATAGCATTATGCTACAAGAATGGGACTTAGAATTCGACTGAAGAGAAGGCGGATGGCTACGTGTGGTGTTTCATCACCAAGTATCTACAACACAAACACAGGAAGCAGTTGAGATTATCAACGCGGTCTATTCTAATTTTGCAACTACAGATCCAACATCACCAACAACATAATCATGTCAATCGGCTCGAAATACCAAAGCTCGCGTACACAAGAGGTTCAGCGCGGAATAGAAAGTGAACTTGAATATTATAACCATGTTATTCGTACTAGAGTGCGCACCTACGATGTTGATAGGCAGCATAGTGCACAATGCCGTGTATCTCTATTGGTTAGAAGCCGCGCGTGTTGAGTACTTTCGAGCAATAGGATTGCCTCTTGATAGAGAATCTTTTGTTACCAAGCATCGCTTTGTGGTAGCTCATGCCGAGATTGACTATTTCTATGCTGCGCAATTCGATGATGAGTATGAGATTTACACTCGCATACCTTGGGTTAAGAACTCTTCTTTTGGTTTCGAGCAGATTATTCGTCTGACAGATGGACGACTCTTGGTGAAGTCCTCTGCCATTCTCGTTCACCTGAATCCGGCTACACATCAACCGAGCGCATTCAAGAATCGTATCGCAAATTGGTGAAGGAGTTTGAAGGTGGTAATGTGAACTTTCTCAGTGCCTAATCGGCAACGTAACTACTGTGGCTAACCATACGACCATCAATTTAGAATCGCTGCTCGATTTGGATGCGGACACTTTACTCATCTCCAGACGATGCGCTATTCTTAATGCTGTACTCCTGAAGTATGATGGTAAGCTACGCACTTTACGTATTGCTTGTTATGAAACCACACCCGAACATTGGTATCTCTTTTCATATAAGGGAAGCAACCCACAGATTCATTAGAATGCTCCTCGGATTATACACTTGACCTCAATGCACTCGCAGTTGAACTGGGTTTTTCTCTCTGTATGCCGGTTACAGTTGACCAGCAGATGAAGTATGCGATTTTGATTGGTAAGAATATCATAGGAACCCAATACGATGAAACAGAGCGGCAGTATATGTCGCTTGTAGGAACGATTACCTCCAACGCGCTAAGGATGTTAGAATCAACGCGCTCGATTGTTGCAGAAAAGGCGGCGGTGGAGTCAAGAAACCAATCCTGCAAACCTTATTCGAGATGAGTAATGAACTTGGAAATGTGTTCACTCGCGAACAAATTCTTCAAACATTTTCATTGCGATTGATGGGGCAGTTGATGGTGAACAGATTTGCCGTAGCCCTTCGTACTGATGACCATACATATGAACTCATTGCGAATCGTTTTCACGCTGAGATAGCCAATTCTCAGCTCGAACATCTTCATGAGTTAAAGAAAACCACCTTTAGTTCAGCGATACGGAATCATCATAATCGTGCCTTCTGCGATGCGAATGGCATTGAACTCATTACACCACTGCTTGTTAAGAACGAAGTTCGTGGTGTGCTTGCTGTTGGAAGAAAGTTAGTTGGTAACTTCAGCGAGTATGATATACGCTTTATTGAAGCTATGTCCTCGACTCTGATTACCGCATTAGAAAATGCGCGACTATTCGAGCAAGAAGTTGAGAAAAAGCGAATGAGGGTGAACTTAATGTTGCACGTGATATTCAAAGAAAATTGCTTCCTGATACTATACCACAGTTTTCATCGCACCAAATTGCTGCTGTTAATATCTCTTCACGTCATGTGGGTGTGGATTACTATGATGCAATCCGTATTGGTGATGAAAATGTAATATTAGCGATAGCAGATGTTAGTGGAAAGGGAATGCCAGCATCCCTTCTTATGGCAAATATTCAAGCTGCCTCTGAGTGGTAGCACCACTACATCTACCATTACCTGATATGGTTGCTCGGCTTAATGATATTGTTTATGCCAATACTACAGCCGATAAGTTTGTTACGTTTTTTGGTGCAGAGGGTTCATCTACCTACCAATCAGTTTCACTATGTGAATGCTGGTCATAATCACCGTATTTACTTCGTGCAACTCAGATACGATTGAGAATTACACGATGGTGGAATAATACTTGGCATAATGGAAACTATGATACCATACCGACAGGGCACCATTCAGTTATCAAGCGGTGACATTGTTGTAATGTACACCGACGGCGTTAGTGAAGCAATGAATGTTTTTGATGTTGAATATGGCGAACAGCGATTAAAAGATGTTGTGCTTCGTTCTCGAAATCTGCCTGTTGATGATATTGTGCAAGCTTTAATAGATGATGTTAAACTTCATGCTGCACAGGCTCCTCAGTCCGATGATATTACTGTTTTAGTTCTAAAGGCATTGTGAAATGATAGCACGATTAGAAGGCGTTCTTGTCGAGAAGTCAGATGATGAAGTAGTAATCATTGTGGTGGTGTTGGGTATGTCTGCGCGGTGTCTGTTGCAACCTTAGATGCACTCAAAGAAGGTGAAGAGACAGTGCTTCATACGTATCTCGCCGTACGAGAAGATGCGCTTCAACTGTTTGGCTTTGCCACAAAATCGGAACGAGTTGCTTTCTGAAACTCATTTCAATTTCAGGTATTGGTGGTCGTACAGCATTGGGCATTCTATCCTCCAATCTCTGATTGAATTTCGCGATGCTGTGATGACCAAGAATACGACGGTATTGCAAAGCTACCCGGAGTTGGTAAGAAAACAGCCGAGCGAATTGTGCTTGATTAAAGGATAAACTTGGTGATGTACTTGTACCTACATCTGGTACATCTCTCATGTTTCAACTTTGGTTGTTCAGAAGAACACTCGCAGCACTCACTGCACTTGGGTATCAGCGCGCTGGAGCAGAAAAAGCAATTCGCCTTGCTTTAGATGCACAACCAACGTTGCAATGGAAAGTGGAAGACCTCATACGTGCAGCACTTAAACAGCTTAGTTCATAATACATTGGCAACAACAAATGATGCTCATAATACCTGCTATGGAAATACATCAGGGGCACTGCATCCGAAATACGGAAGGTGAAACCGAAAGGAGTTGTTTTATCAAAAACTCTCTGATAAACCATGCGATTTAGCCAAACTATGGCGCGTAGAGAATGCCAAAAGCATCCATATCGTTGATCGTGATTCGATGAATGGAACACATGATGATGATAGCCGTGCAGCTATTAAAGAAATAATCCGTGCGGTAGATATTCCTATAGAATTGTATGCGAAATTCACGACAAAGAAGAGTGTCGTGATTGGTTAGAAAATGGTGTGTTCCGAATCATCCTTACTACACTCATCCTTGATGATCCCGAATCCGTAACACGATTAGTCGAGAGTACACCCCAAGCAGAGTTGTTGCCGGAATTCGTGCTATCAATGGTACGATAACTGGATGATAGAGAGGATAGTTATGCAGATATTGACTTTGCTATGAAAGCAAAAATGTTAGGAATCAATCGTATTGTGTATAGTGACAAAACGTGGGAGGGAACATACTTTGGTCCTGATGTCGAGGTTTTGAAACGTATTGCTGTTGATTCCGGAATGAGAATTACCGCTCTGGGTGGTGTTGACTCCCCACAGGAACTTTGGCAATTACACGATTTAGTTTCGTATGGTGTTGATAGCGTAGTGATTGGCAGAGCATTATTTGAGAATCGATTTCCATGTCAAAAAATCTGGCGTATGGCAGAGCATTTAGAATCCGGTAGAACACGATGAAAACATCTTCTCACTGACGACCAAATGCGCTTGGTGGATTCATTGTGTACCACAGAATTCCGCATCCCTTCGATTTTATTAATGGAGAACGCTGCTCGCTCGTCTGCTGATATTATACGTTCACTTTTACCGATACAAAATCGCCTTGAGGAGATTGTGATACTCTGTGGAAATGGAAATAATGGAGGTGATGGTTACGGTATAGCGCGTCACCTTTATCATAGTTATGACATTTGTATTATCTATGTTGGACAAGGGACAATCTCCACACCGGAGGCGCAGGCAAATCACGATATGTGTCACGCATTAGGAATTCAAGTTGTTTCTTTTGACACTACTGATACTAAGAGTGTACAAGCAGTCCGAGCAACTATGGATAGTGCTGATTGTATTTGTGATGCGTTAATTGGACTTGGTGCAGCAAAGAGTGTGATAACTACTACCAAAGGATACTTTGTAGAGCCACAACAGAAGCCCAAACATCTTTCTCCACCTATCAAACAGCTTGTTGAAATAGCAAATTCAAGTTCTGCACATAGAATTGCGATTGATATTCCAAGGTTTGATGAATGCCCAAGCATCAGATGATGTAGTCTTTCATGCCCACGATACAAATAACGATGGCGGCACAAAAAATATCTCTATTGAGCTCTGCATTCGTGGAGAAGTGTGGTACTATTCATATCGCCGATATTGGAGCACCAGCCACACTTATAGAGCGCATCGCAACAGCGCATATCCTGGAGCACAATGATCTAAAAGTATTATACCAAAACGTGCTGTGCGTTCTTCTAAATTTGATTATGGTCGAGTGTGTGTGATAGCCGGTTCGAATGCAATGCCCGGTGCTGCTGCGCTTGCAGCAAATGCTACAATACTTGCTGGTGCTGGGTTAGTTGAACTGTGTACAACATCGCTTCATCACGCTGTTCTTCCAGAAATAATGCCTACAATGTACCCACTACCGAGGCAGGAACAATTGCTTTGAGTGCACTCGAAACAGTACGTGCATCATGTGAAAAAGCGGATACAATTGTTATAGGTTGTGGGGTAGGCAGGCATGAAGAACTCGATTAGTATGTATTGAACTCATCAAAGAATTTCAGCTTCGAAGCGAATTATCGTTGATGCTGATGCACTCGACGCGCTACCATATTGTGGTATAGTTCCACCAAATGTGATAGCAACGCCTCATGCAGGAGAGTTACGAAGCAACGCCTCATGCAGGAGAGTTACGAAAGCTATTGCCGGAACATGTGCTACAATCACTAAAAGGACAACACTTCGATTTTGAACAGTCATTAGCATTAGCAAAACTCTGCTCCGAACAAGGTGGATACACAACAGTCATCAAGCAGTTTCCTATCGTTGCCCTACACGGCAATGAAGAGTATTGGTGTAATGAAGGTAATCCCGGTATGGCTACTGCCGGAAGTGGCGATGTTCTTGCCGGAGTAATCGGTGCTTTACAGTATAGATGCACATCACCATTACATGCGGCTGCAGCAGGGGTTTATCTTCATGCTCGTGCGGGTTTTCTTGCCCGTGAACGTTATGGCGAAGAATCACTTACTGCTTCATCATTGCTACAAACTCTCCCTCAAGCGTTGAAAGAAATACATTTGTAATATAACATACATTCTAGTTACCATTTTATTACTTACCCTACTTCATGCCAATTCGCTCATTACTAACTCCTCTGAATCTACTTGTTCAACTATCAATGTTTATCGTCATTGCTTCTATGTATGGATGCTCGGACGAAGCTGACTTCACGGGAGTGCGGGTTAATGCGTTTGCTTCCGAACAACGGACAAATAATTACACGGCATTACCTGAGCAATCATTGTCAACATTTAGTATAGACAGTATTGATAAAGCTGCCGCAGGAATTGTTAGTAAGCCACTTGTGCTCTCGAAAAACGAGATCATTGTTAGCACTTTCAATTATACCCTTGAGTGCCTGTCGTATGGCAATGTTGTCTGGAAAGTCAAGCTTGGAGAGTGCGTAGCATTGGCAACTCCCGTTGCAGATGAATCAGGCAATATCTACATCACCTGCACTGATGGAACATTGCGCTCCTATACACGTGAAGGAAAGAAACGCTTCATAAACCAATGTACAACACCACAACCCGGATTCAGTGTAATCACAAGCTCTGAACTTCTCCTTCTCAACGATGGTGTTGTGGTTGCCTTTGATAACGGCTTGGTTCGTAAGTATTCGCTGCAAGGAAAGCAGATGTGGGAATACCAAAGCGCATATCAGCCGCAAAAAGTATTCGCTGCGGATGGACAAGGTAACATAGCCTTAGGGCTACACTCCAACGATGTCGGTGGAACTGACTCTCTCGTTATGCTCAACGCCAATGGTACTATACGTTGGTCACAGGCACTTCACCAAACACGACTGACATCAAACACCATGATTCTCCCAAATGGTACTATTATCATAGGAGGAGAGCGTAGAACTGATGCTGCTATACTACCTGTGCTGCATTGCTACACGCAAACTGGTCAGTCGCAATGGTCGAGAAACATACCCGAAACACCTCGATGTCTCTCCTTGAGTGATGACACAAGTTTTGTTGTTACTGGAGTTGCTCATGGATATTTCTCCGAATCGAAAAGTTCAGTACGGCTACATTCTCTGTCAACCGGCGAGATACAGTGGGAGCTTTACTATCAGGCAGTTATTCAATCAGCAGCGATTGTAAGTGAATCGTATATCACATTTGTAGCAACACAAAACACAGCAGTTGGTGTCTATCGCATGAACAAAGGAGGAGCTAATGTAGAAGTATTATCACTTAGTGATGCACCATTGTTTTTAGCAGATCCGGCTGTTGCTCCGAATGGCACTTTGGTCTTTGGTCTGAAGGATTATTGTGGTACGTTGCGAGTAGGGAAGCGAGCCGCTTTTGGTTTAGTACCCTTGTAAATGTAATTCCATCTCTTGCACGTCGCTTATTTACAGTATTTTTCAGCACGTGAGCAATGACATCTTCAGCCCACAACCACTAAAGAACAACATCGAAGAATATGATTCAGTACATAATCAAACGGATTCTGCTATTTATTCCGACACTGCTGGCGATAACACTCATCGCATTTGCCTTGACGCGATTGGCTCCGGGCGATCCGGCTGCAGTAAAGTCAGGTGTTGGTGCGGAAGGTGCGCAGTCAGCTAGGTCTGCTATCAGCAAAAAATCTATTGAGTTATGGCGTAAGCAAATGCGACTGGATTTGCCGGTATGGAAACAGTATGTGTATTGGATAGGCGATATCATGCAGGGAAATTTCGGTGTCTCTTTCCAAGATCAACGTCCCATTGTCAATAAGATTACCGAGCGACTTCCCATCACGTTGACGATGAATATCTTTGCTGTACTTATTTCTTACCTTGTGGCGATACCATTGGGGATGTATTCGGCAACACATCAGAATAGTGTTGGTGAAAAGGTAACAGGATTTCTCTCTTTTGCTTTGTATTCACTGCCTCCATTTTGGATTGCATCAATGGCAATCTCATTTATTTGCAACCCCGAGTATAGCTACATCTTTCCTAATCATGGTATCAATTCGAATGGCTATGAGTTTATGAGCGGATGGCAGCAACTAATGGATAAACTCTGGCATTTGATTTTACCCATGTTGATTTACACCTATGGCAGTTTTGCATATCTCTCTCGTCAAATGCGAAGTGCAATGCTTGAAACCGTACGACAAGATTATATCCGAACAGCACGTGCAAAAGGACTGCGCGAGAGAACAGTAATTTTCAAACATGCCCTACGTAATTCACTTATTCCTATCATTACTCTATTAGCTAGTATTCTTCCCGGACTTATTGGTGGTAGCGTCATTATAGAAACTATATTTAGTATTCCCGGGCTTGGTGATTTGTCGTTCAAAGGATTGGTTGCACGTGATTATCCTATGATTATGGCGGTCTTTACATTCAGTGCTATTCTCACGTTAGCCGGAATACTGCTTTCCGATATACTGTATTCATTTGTTGACCCGCGTATAGTCTTTGATAAAAAATCTACTTAGGAATATGAGCATGAGTTTAGACACATCAGCAACGCAACAACAGCAAAGCGAAACATACAGCCAGTTTGTGAAGCGTCAGTTTAAAAAAAATAAGCTTGGAATGGTTTCAATGTATGTCGTTCTATCGTTAGCAGTCATTGCCATTTTCGCCGATTTTATTGCCAATGAAAAGCCAATTATTGCATCCTATCAAGGAACTATTCTTATGCCAGTAGCGAAGGGATACGGTGTTGCTTTGGGTCTGATGCAATGGTCAACTGACGAGACCCAACGCGATTGGAAATCAGTTCAATATGACTGGGTAATTCCCACGCCAATTCCCTACACGATGGAGTCCGTAGATAAGAGTGCTATTTCGCTTAAAGACCGCGCGCCATCATCTAAACACTGGTTTGGAACAGATGATATCGGACGTGATATTTGTGCAGGAATCGTTCATGGAACGCGCTACGCTCTTTCGATTGGATTCATAGCAATAGGTATAGCTTTATTGATTGGAGTTGTCCTTGGCGCTGTAGCAGGATACTTTGGTGGATGGATAGATATTATTATTTCTCGTGTGATAGAAATTGTTATATCGTTGCCAACATTCTTCCTGATAATTACCATCGTCGCCATGCTCCAAGACACGGTTCGTGAGGGGAGGATATTTCTTATTATGTCCGTCATTGGTTTAACAAATTGGACAAGCATCGCACGGCTCGTCCGTGGGGAAGTGTTGCGAGTTAAAACGATGGAGTATGTTACCGCATCGAAGGCATTAGGATTCTCGTCAGCTCGTATTCTGTTTGCACATGTACTTCCTAATTCCGTTGCACCGGTATTAGTATCTGCCGCATTTGGTATTGCAACGGGAGTCCTGATTGAGTCGTCATTAAGTTTCCTTGGCTTTGGTGTACCTCCAACTGTAATTACATGGGGCTCTATGCTTTTTCGTGTTAAATCAAGTATTAATGCATGGTGGGTGGGTTTGTATCCGGGAATTATGATATTTATCACAGTGAGTGCATATAACCTTATTGGCGATGCTCTACGTGACGCGACTGACCCGCGATTGCGGCAGTAATGCTAAGGTAATCCAATGGTAATCGCATCACCATTCTTCTTGATAGCAAAGAGATTGTTGTGTGCGGTTTTTATGCTTGTACTTGTATTTAGTATTTGTCATGCACAACCTACTATTCAGACCATACGTGATACTATACGTCGAGAGAATAGTGTTCGCTTTGGTATGGATAAAATTGCCAATACATTTCTCTTTCGCGGCGATGCAGATATTGCACAACGTGTCTTTGGTGGTACTTTATCTCTGATGCAAAATTATCAGGGGTCAACGGTACGCTCTTTGTCCGCTGCCTTCCGCGATGACCAGCAATTCCAACTTGGCTATTCGATTCCACTCGATTCATCTATTGATATTCGTACTCAAGGACTTTGGTTGTACTCACGTGACTCACGCTCACTTGGGCTATCCTCTCTCGAGCGTTTGAATGCAGCTCTCGGTCTGCGATATACCTATTCACCTGATGTTAATGTTGAAGTACTTGGTGGGGCAGAACGAGCAACTCAATCATTAGTCCGTGATTATGGTACAGTGTTTATTTTGAATGGGCGCGCGCAAAACTTAACTCTTGAAATGTATGACGTTTCAGCGCAACTACGTTCAGAGTATGTTGCCTATAATGAGCGCACGAATTCCGATATCGATGCACAGGTCTCACTCCGACGTGACTATGACTCAAGGAACTTTTTGAACGTGAATGTAGGTCATAGAAGTTTACGTCGAGATTTTTACTCACTATCAACGCTCAACACACAGTCCGTTACAACTTTAGATACACGATTTGAGCAGAGAACAACGGCAGATGCAATTGCACAAGTTGGTATTTCAAAAAGTATTAGTGCCGATGCACAAGTATCGCTTGGATTCGCCTCAGTTAATCGTGGTTATGTACGACCAATAGATGGTTTGAATAATACTGCTGTTCAGCGTGATCTTAGTGAGTTAACAGTGTCACTCCAGGCAAAAGCAGATTATGTTGGTAACACTGCATTTGCACAAGTTGGTATAGCATCATTTTTCCGTGATGAAGAAAACACAGCGGTAAAAAAATTCGATGTTATTAGTAATGACCTCCTTGATACTCTGAAATCATTAGAGCGAATTCGAGATAATTCAACATCGCGTGTACGCCTCTTTGCTCATGGTGGATTCTCATTAACAAAGAGAGATAGTATTTCTATTGCATCGTCGGTTTCTATGCTCCGCTACGATACTCCGAGTATGCTGAACAATGATGACCGCGATGAGCAGAATATGATGATGTCGCTTGCATGTATGCGTCGCTTCTCTCACTCATTGCGAGGAAGTATTTCTTTCCAAACACAACAAACACATATTGTCTTTTTGAAATCACAACGGAGTGCGCTGAATAATTGGAATCGAGTATATCGTTTAGTGCCTTCCTGCACAATTGATGTTGGTCGTTTTCATTCTCAACCACAATGTGAAGTGTTAGCGCAATACACGATTTATGATTTTGAAGGATTACCTTCATCGCCTCAGAGTTTTAGCTTCCGCCAGATTGCTCTTCGTGATTCCATACTCTTGCCTATTATCAATGCTACAATGCTCGAAACACGATTATACTTTCGATACTTTGAGCGAGGCGAATTGTTTTGGTCGTCATTTTCTGAACGTCCCGTGAGCAAGAACTACGAGCAGTTTGTCAGGTCATTATTGTGGGTGAGTGTTGGTTCGGACTGCCGCATCGCATCCGGTGTTCGCTGGTATGCACTTTCTCAGCAGAATATCGTAATACCTAACGCCGTAAATACTCTGCTTGAATCTATCGCTCCTGAGTGCTCATTGATTTGGAACTTTGCCCAAGGCACACAACTTGTTTTGAATGGTTGGTACGAGTTCCAATTTCAAAACCGCATAGCATTTCGGCAAATGCCAAATCTTACTATTGCTCTTCTACGTTCCCTCTAAAAATATTTTGACAATGTTGTAACTCATACGTGGGTGTCGTTGTCTGTAGTTGTGAGCGTGAGTATCATATTAACAGAGGAAGTTCCCATGAAAGCACTGTCGTTTATGTCGCATACATCAGCAATTGCACTTCGTCATCCCTTTGCTGCACAGCACTTACAAAGTATTGAACGAAACACGACACGCAGTTTCTTCTACGCGCTCATTGTGTTAAGTTCATTTGTATTCTGCACAGCATATTTACTTCAACAACGCGAGTTCGTTGGCTTGTATATTCCCGATAGAATAGAAGTAATCGGAACGAAGATTAAACCAAATAAAGAGGATGAACCGAAGCAATCTTCTCCGCAAAATGGGAAGCAAAAAACATCAGCACAACAAACATCCTCAACGCAACATCAGACGATGACAGACGGAAGTTACAAGGCATCAAGTACTCATTCGGTTTTGGTAGTAGATACGATGCAAAAAAGTAGCTCGTCATCAACTACGCTTAACTCCGACTCTATTGGTAATGGTATTGATAATGAAGCAGGTATAAGTTCGAAGAATGGTAGTTACAATGGTACAAATGATGGAGCATTTGGTACATCCAGATCAGAAACAAATGATGATGAGTTCGACCCAAGCATAGAAGTTTATCCCGATGTTGACCTTACATCGTTACAGCAGTTGGTTGAATATCCCGAGGTAGCGCGACAACTACGAATCGAGGGAACGGTTACGCTGAATGTCTTAGTCGGTGTAGATGGTAGAGCAATATCCAGTGTAGTAGTTTCAAGTCCACATCAGCTACTTTCCTCAGCAGCCGAGAAGGCAGTGATGAACGTGACGTTCA
>JAZKJV010005582.1:162500-360202 GCA_037367405.1 Ottelia alismoides | reverse complement strand
TTGATGAGAGTTAAAGGACACATCTCATACCAGAAGAATGGGGGGCAACGTCCATGGTCGGCGGATCATGATCTCGATATAGCTTCAGGCGTTGACCATTGACGCGGAAGGTGGACGAAGATGACGGTTCGGATATCAATGCTGCCATTGTCATGTACCTTCCTAATCACATACGGACCTTTCCACTTGCTCTGCAATTTCCCTGGGAATAATTTCAGCCTGGAATCAAACAACCATACTCTCTGATCTGGCTCAAACTGTTTATGGCTGATATGCGAATCGTGCCATGTCTTCACTTTTTCTTTGTACTGTAGGCTGTTGGAAAAGGCTGTATCTCTCAATTCCTCCAGGCTGCCAATTCTGCTCTTCTCTGGTCTCCTATACTCTCGGGATCCAAAAGCAACTCAGTGACTGCCCAAAAAGATTTGTGCTTGATTTCCACTGGCAAATGGCACGGCTTGCCATAGACGAGACGAAAGGGAGATGTCCCTAATGGATTTTTGAAAGAGGTCCGATAGGCCCACAAGACCGAGTCCAAAAGCTGTGACCAATCCTTTCGGTCTGGGCGGACAACTTTCTGCAAGATAGTCTTTATCTCCCGATTCGATACTTCAGCAAGACCATTAGTCTGAGGGTGATACGGCGTGGCAACCCGATGGTCAATGCCGAACTCGTCAGCAAGGGCCCTAACCTTGTCATTGATGAAATGAGACCCCCCGTCAGAAATCAAAACTCTAGGTACCCGAACCGTGAAATGATATTTTTCCTCAAGAATTTACACACGGTTTTCGCATCTGCGGCTCGGGCGGGGATGGCCTCAACCCATCGACTGACATAATCCACAGCGAGCAAATATGCTCGAATCCCTGACTCTTAGGAAATGGGCCCATGAAATCAATCCCCCATGCATCAAAAACCTCACAGAAGTGAATGGGTTGCATGGGCATCATGTCTCTCTATCCGCAGGTTCCCATTTTCTGACAGTCAGTACATCCCTTCACGAACTCATCAGAATCCTTGAAGAGAGTAGGCCACCATAGGCCGGATTGAAGCACCTTTTGTGCTGTTCTTTTTCCAGAATGATGTCCTCCTGCCTCAAGCTTGTGGCAGTATGTGAGGACGCTATGCTGCTCTCTTGAGGAATGCACCTTCTCCAGATACTATCCCCTCCTTCATGATAAGGATGGGATCCTCCCAATGGTAAAAACTTGGCCTTAGCTAGGAAGGTCTCAAGTTTCTGCCTGGGCCAACCCTGAGGGACTGTCTTGGCAACAAGATAGTTTACAAAGTCGGCATACCACGGGAGTGAGGTGACAGCCAAGATCGCCTCATCTGGAAACGTCTCAGTGATAGGTGTGCTTGGCTCAGATTCCTCAAGATCCTCCAATCTGGAGAGATGATCCGCCACTACATTCTTGACTCCAGGCTTATCCTTAATCTCAATATCAAATTCCTGGAGTAGAAGGATCCATCTGGTGAGACGTGCTTTGGCATCCTTCTTAGCCATTAAATACCGGATGGCGGAATGGTCGGTGTAAATGGTAACTCTAGATCCGAGAATGTAAGATCGATACTTATCAAGAGCGAAGACTACGACCAGCATTTCTTTCTCAGTCACAGTGTAATTCCTTTGAGCGGTATCTAAGGTCCGGCTGGCGTAGTGAATGGCAAACGGTAATCCATCCCTCCTCTGTCCAAGCACAGCCCCAACGGCAAAATCTGAAGCATCCGTCATGATCTCGAATGGGAGAGACCAATCGGGTGGCTGAAGGACAGGAGCTGAAACAACCATATCTTTGAGCGTCTCGAATGCCGCAAGACACTTATCATTAACAATAAACTCGGTATCTTTGGTCAGCAAGTCAGTGAGCGGCCGGGCAATTCGACTGAAGTCCTGAATGAATCGTCGGTAGAAACCGACATGCCCCAGAAAAGACCGTAACTGACGAAGATTGGACGGCGGATTGAGTTTTCTGATGATATCCACCTGGCAGGATCGACCTCCATGCCCCTGTTGGAGACGATGTGCCCAAGGACCGTCCCTTGAGTCATCATGAAATGACTCTTCTCCCAGGATAAGACAAGATTGACCTCTATGCAGCGCTTCAGCACACGGTCTAGGCAGTCAAGACAAGCGTCAAACCCGTCGCCATAGACCGAGAAGTCATCCATGAAGACCTCTAAACAGTCACCCACCATGTCCGAGAAGATGGACAACATGCACCTTTGGAATGTCGCCGGAGCGTTACATAGACCAAAGGGCATCCGTCTGAAAGCATATGTCCCAAACGGACAGGTGAATGTCGTTTTCTCCTGGTCTTCGGGCGCAATGGCCACTTGATTATATCCGGAGTACCCATCAAGAAAACAATAATGGCTCTTCCCGGCTAGCCGCTCGATAATCTGATCAAGGAAGGGCAGTGGGAAGTGATCCTTCTTGGTGGCCTCATTCAATCGTCTGTAGTCCACACAGACCCTCCAAGAAGTTGGTACTCTGGTAGCGATCTCCTCTCCAGACTCATTGACAACTGTAGTGACACCCGTCTTCTTGGGTACCACATGTAACGGACTTACCCATTTAGAGTCGGAGATGGGATAGATGAAATCAGCACTCCACCACTTCGAAATTTCTTTCATGACGACCTCTCGAAGATTCGGGTTCAGCCGTCGCTGGAACTCACGCGATGGCTTAGCGTCATCCTCGAGATAGATGTGGTGGGAGCACAGCTTCGGGCTCAGCCCCTTGAGATCAGCTATATCCAACCGATTGCCTTGCGGTTACTTTCAAGAACCTCCATCAGACGAGATTCTTGTTCTCCAGTCAAATTTGCTGAGATAATGACTGGGTGCATATCTGGCTCACCTGCAAGGAATCTATACTTCATTGATTGCGGTAGAGGTTTCCGTTCAGGACAACTGGGAGGCGGCAGATCTGGCTTCTGATATGTCTGGGTGAATGCTACCAGGTCTGCATGGGAGAACTCTCGCTCTGCATGAATGTCTGACGAAGGGCGGCCCACTGAATTATCAATAAACTGTACTGGCTCGCACTCTGCCATGGTTGTCGGCTCGGATGGAATCAGACAAGGCAAGTATTCATCAAAATCATCCCAGTCAATGTCTGAATCCGAGGGATCAGAAGTAGATGAGCAAGAATGAAAATCATCGGCACCACTCGTCCCAACACTGTCAGCCTCAGGTGTATCCTCATCCAGGAGTGTGCTCTCCCGACTCTCGACTGCCATGAGCTTGAGATACAGTGAATCTGTAGGCAAGGCGAGGGTCGGTGCTACAGGATCTGTCCAGTTAGATTCATCATCAGTCATCTCGAAATCACAAACCTGGTGGATGTCTAGCTCTTCCTCTGTCATCTGCGCTGCTTCACTAGATTGTTCGGAGCATTCTAACTCTCTGGCTCTGGTTTCCTCGATCGTCTCTATTTGTATGGTCTCGCCCTCTACGCGAAAGCATACCTTCCCACAATCATGGTCGGTCACCGCCTTGGCTGTGGCCAAGAATGGGCGGCCTAATATGATGGGGGCATCAGTTACCGACTCAGGGATCTCCATGTCCAACACAACGAAGTCCACGGGGAATTTCAAGCCCTGAATGGTAACGACCACGTCTTTCAATAACCCCTTCGGCCTCTTAATCGACCTATCAGCAAACTGAAGGACCGTTCTGCTTCGAAGAAGAGGGCCAAACTCGAACTGCTTGAGTAAGGCCGCCGGAAGGAGGTTAATTGAGGAGCCGCTGTCTAATAGAGTACGATCAAATTGCTGCTCTTGAATCTCGCATCTGACATAGGGAGCTCCTGCGTCTGGTCGCTTGGCTGGCAGCTTGTTCTGAATGGTGCAGCAAGTATCATGAGTGAGCATATGGATTTGGTCTCTGTGCCTCCGCTTTCTTCGGACAGTGGTTGTCTCTTTCAAATTCTTTTTGAAGAAAGGGATATGCTCAAACGCTTCTCGTAGAGTTAGCTGAATGTGAAATCTGTCAATCATCTGATTGCCGAACTCTACCTCCTGGTTCTTTTTAGGATTTTCTTTTTTATTCCCCTTCGCCCGGCGGAGTGCCTCAGGGCAGGGGATTGTGGGGGGCCTCCTCAGATGGAGGACTAGGAAACGGTCCCTGTGCCTGTGAAGATGGAGAATCCACACAAATATCATCATGCATCACATATGGATCTGCAATTTGAACAGGAACCTTTCCTTTATTCATATTTTTGTTCTTTTGGTTACCACAGTCCATGGATACAAAATGTGGTAATATCACAGTGGGAGACTCAACAAAAGTAGAGGTGGTGGCCTCAGTACCACCACCGGCACCTGCATCTGCGGCTTCAGTGCCGCTCTCTGGTTCTGCATCAAAAATGGTGGCATCAGCACCACCGTCTTCATCTGGTATCACAACGGTCTCAGCACCGTCGTCTTGGACTTCGTCATGGGTGGCATCAGCACCACCGTCTTCATCATCATTAGCGGCATCAACACCGCTCCTGTGCTCCTCTGGCGCTCCTGGTTCTGCCTCTAGTTGTCGCTCAGAAGAGGCGCCGCCGGCTGGCATCCTACCGCTCCTAGTAGTAACAAAATCAGCATCATGATAGATATAAGATATGTCGCTCAAACAATCACTAGGAGAGGTATCCTCTGTAAACTCAACCTGCTCGGACTTCCTTTTCAAATTATAGGATTAGGTTCGATCTGAGCGGGTATGGCGGCCTTGCCTTTGATGAAATCCCGCATCTCCTGCCGGGAACTCATCCATTTCTTGCCTGAAAGATGCTCGCTATTCAGATAGCAAGCGGGGCAAGATCATCAAGAGCAGGGTTCTCGAAGGCTGGACCCTGAGAACCGGACATCTGTCCCTGCTGGAAATGGGACTGCTGCTGGTGTTGTTGCTGAAAACTGGGGGGAAGGCTGGTGATAAGAATGCTGAGGCGGCTGACGCTGCCTCCACTGTTGTCCCTGATAGGCGGGACGAGGACCACTCTGATAATGCTGGGCTGGTTGTACTGGGGCTGCTGGTGTTGTTGCTGTGGCTGGTCGTTCTGCTGTCCTTGAGCAGGGGAATGCTGTTGGGATGAGGATCCACCATTACCCCAACGGAATCCGGGGTGATCCTGCGAATCGCTGGCTGAGGGTATCGGTCATACCAAATCCCGTTGACTTCCATCAACGGTTCCTGCTCGAAGGAAGGTGGAGGAAGAACTGTCAGTGGCTGCTCCTGCTGATAAACCACCATCTGCGTGTCCGAAGATGGCGTTGCTCTGAATGGTATTGCAGCAATGGAACCGGCTCCGCCCGGATATGGTTCACCTGGCGGTATGAGGTAGAGGCCTGGTTGGAATTGCTGCTGCTGGAAGCAACCTGTGACCTGGGAGGCTGTTGAGAATGGGCTTGTGCCTCCTGAATACATAGAATCTGGGTCTTCAGGTCACTCATGGTTTGGTGAGAAGGTCCATCTGGGCTAGACCCTGATTCTGCTTCTTCTCAAGGATCTCCATGCGGTCCAACTTTTCATTAATTATGCCCATGTCGGCTGCGGCTGATTCAGCTTGGGCTGCGGCAACTGACACTGTGTTGGGACCGGCATCGATGCGAGCGATCCTCTGAAAGGTTCCACTTCCTTGTGGTGACTTTTGTTGGGTGTAGACACGGGCCTGAGTCATTACCGTAGAATTTTCTGCCATGCCCTCGTAGATGGCCCAGACATCATCTTCACCCTTAGAAAAATAGGATCCACCACAAGAGGCGTTGACAAGCCCCTGCAGCTCCGGTGTTAGCCCACAGAAGAAACTCTGCACCAGGTGGGGCTTGGAGATATCGTGATGTGGACACCGGTCTATGAGCTCTCTGAATCGATCCCATGCTTCATGGAACTGTTCATTTGGGATCATGACGAAATTACTGATCATTGCTCGAGCTGCGTTTGTCCGGCCGAGAGGATAGTATTTCTTCAAATAAACGGACCGGAGATCTGCCCAAGTGTCGACGAATCGCCCTAGATGCTTGAGCCAATATGCGGCTCGATCAACCAATGAGAACGGGAAGGCGATCATCTTGATAGTGTCCTCGGTCAACAACCGATCGTGGATAGTGCTGCATATCATTTCGAACTCTGGAGATGGAGGTGCGGTTCTTCGGTCGGCAGCCCATGGAACTTGGGAAGAAGCTGGATCGTGTGGTGCCGAAGCTCGAAGTCTCCGTGGATTGGTGGAAGTCTGATCCACCGATGAGTGAGGGACGAAGCTGGGTTGTGCAGTTCCCTCATGATGGTCTGTGGCGGTCGCTCACCGTCTGGATCGGCTCCTCCTGCGTCTGGTCCTCCTCCTCCACCACCTTCTCCGCCAGCACGGTTCTCTCTCATCTGAGCAATTTCCCTCATAAGGTCACCCATGAAAGTGCCCTGGTCACGGATCTGCCTCTGCATAGTCTCCAGGGATGCCAACAAGGAATTATTGATGGCTGCTTGATCAAATAGGAACGGAGGGTGCTCATGATCATCTTCATGCTCGCCTCTATCTGCCATGGCTGGATTTTCTGAAAAAGCAAAAGAGGCCATCTCAGGTGCTGTCGAATGAGCTGAACACTGTGATGCACTGAATTCTGACACTCTTGGACTGATGGAAGGAGAATGAGAATGGTGGTCGAGGGGGAACAGGGTGGATGTAAACTCAGGCTCGGAGAGCGGACTCTCCGAGGTATTCCTAGACGAATAAGGAGGAGTGCGGGATAGCGGTGCCGACAAGGTCGGCCTAAGAGATCTCCGTCCCATCATCTTGATTATTGGTAAGAGCCGAGGGAATGTAGAAGAAGAGGAATGAAATGAGATGCAACAAAATTGCGCACGATTGTGCGGTGTTTTTGATCTTGACCTAAATAAATCTAGCAATCAAACACAAAGCAGGGGTAAGTTCACCAACTCAACACATGAAGCCGTGAAGGTTCGGCTTTTTATCTTTTCAGTTTTAGCTTGATTCAGGAATTTATCTTTTAACGAGTCCTTAGAACGCTACGCCTATAGGAGAGAGAGTACTGCCGGAAAAGTATCCCGTACTTGTCCTCCTCCTGTGTAACCTGTAGCTTGCACTTTTTGAGGTCCTTGTAACCCTTCCTGGATCCCTACTCAGCCAAAGAATAAGAGAGGAAGCCAATAGGCGAAACCGATACTTCGGAACTCGCTCGCAACGGAATCACCCGTGAGCGTGCAAGAACCTACTCGGACGCAGCCGGTGAGACAGACACCCCCGTGAAGGCGTGGCCTATGCTCGATACTTCGGACGAGGTCGATGCTCACACAATAGTGAGTCACCAATGGTGACCAAGCCCTACTCGACTACGTACGATAGAAGCGCCAATACTTCGGAAATCCAGGCGATACACAAGGCAGCCACAAGCTGGGTTTTTGGCTCTAATCCTTACGAAGCGCTCACCTCACTTGGAAGGAGACCTTCCCATGCAACCTGAATACAAGTGAGGGTGTTACTCTCCCCAAGCAATGAATCAATTACCTTTTTTATTTTGGTCAAGTTTTCTTAGCAGTCCCTTTTTTAATTTTTTTGGTGTTATCGCTTCTTTTGAGTAAATTCAAGCAAGCGCCTAACGATTTTTGTATTTTCTTTATCCTACTTTGTTCCAAAAACAGAGGGAGAAAAGAGTCGGAAAAGCCGTGCAAGTCGACACAAAGATGGAGATCTCACCTTTGTGCCTAAATGATGCGTGCAAAGTAAGAAGACTTACAGTGAATCCCAGCTCTCTCCATGCGGGATGCAAAGCAGAAATTTATAAACCTAAACTACATGCCGGTATGCACACGGAAATCGTCCTAGATTAGGCAACTGCTAGCGTGAAGAACCACAAGTTGATTATCAACTCCCAATCCGAGTGTCCGGTCTTGGCTTACCCCTCCTCTTCTCGACACACTCGAGTTCAGGAGTAGCGCTTGATGGGGTTCGCTCACGGCGCGTGGATCAAAAGTAGATAATCAACTGTTTAATTAGTCTAAGTCCAAATACGCACTATAGGAGCATGCAAAAATAATTAGGTGTTTGGACCTATTCTAATCGAGTCAAGCAGGGCCTAAAACTAAGAGCTCAATCCACAAAAGAAAGTGAAAAATGAAAACAAAACCGGAAAATGACAAGCGAGAAAAACTCGTCAAAAACCGCGGTGAGCCCCCAAGTGAACAAACACTTGGAAATTGGGCCCGGTAGTGTCCAAGTCCAAAGTACCTGTATTATTACAATTTAATAGTCTCTCTCTCACAGAAATAAAATGCAAGCTAACTACTCACTCTCTCTCAATCCTCCTGCTCTCTCCTGCCGGCTTGGCCCAAGAAGGCCGGCTCCGCTTCCCAAGGATGCTCCGGATCACCTAAGCAATCCGCCTTGCTCCGCGGTCCCTCGCAAGAAGACAAGAAAAGAAATGGTCAGATAGCTCAACAAGATATATCAAAACTGCAAGAGATAGAAAGTAAGGCTATGGTAGACAATCAACACAATCAAACAAAATGTGAACTACTCGCTGTTGCTCCCCGGCAACGGCGCCATTTGATAGACACAGATTATCGTAGGTCTAAAGAGTATGTCTCACACAAGGCGGAGACAACCGATGTCGATGCGGCGACCCACAATAAAATGTATTTAATCAACAATTAACCCACACTAAAGATCAACAAATTAGAAATAATGTGGAGTTAAAATTTATTTTTAACTCTGCACAAATGGTGTATAGTGACAAGTATGCAGAGAGTTCGAACACAGGGAGCAAGCAGGGTAATTCACGAAAATGTGCACAAGTATGTGTGTGTGATATGTCTACACTAAGCAAACAAGCAACTACAATTTTTGTGGGTTTTTAATTTTTATATTTTTTTTATTTTAATTTTTTTTTGTTTTGTATTTTGGTTTTTAATTTTCTGATTTTTATAATTTTATATTTTATATTTTTCTTTTTCTTTTTCAATATTGGAATTCAAAGACAATGGAATAAAAGACAAGATAGAATATTTATAAAACTAAGTAAAAATTACCAAAAATTCAGAAACAAATTGTTTTTAGTCTTTTTAGGGTTTTTTACTGTTTTTGTGATTTTTGGAAAATTTTCAAGGTGTTTTTGGTATTTTTAAATACTGAAATAAAGCAAAACAGTGCAAATAAGGCTGGCTGTGAATAAAATGAGATTTAAAAATAGCAACCAGTAGCTCAAAATTTTCACACTATTTTTCAAATAAAAAGGACAAAATAAGGAACAAACAGAAACTGAGTTTTTGATTTTTGGAGTTTTCTACTATTTTATATATTTTTTTTTGAAGTTTTTGAGTGTTTTTAAATTTTTAGTGTTTTTCTTTTGAACTTTTTAATGATTTTTGGACTGACACTAAAATAGGATAGAATAGACACTAGGTGATTTTTTTGGAATTTTTGGAGGTGTTTTAATATTTTTTTGGTATTTTCTAAGCTAGACAGTGCACAAAAAGCAAGTTTTTGATTTTTAATAAATGTGCAAATAGAATAAAATCAAAAACTGAAGTGATAGCGTGGAAGTACACGTGTCCAGGAACTAAACCCTATTTTTGTGGAATTTTTGGACTTAAGATGATAGGCTAAATAATTAGAGCAAACATCCAAGCATTAAACAGTCCTGGCAGGGGCATATATGCAATTTATCAAACATCCAGGGGCCTATATGCAATTTTCCACAAAATATTAAGCTGAATATTTAATTTATAGCACCAAAAAGCAATTACAAAAGCCGCCTGGGCACGCAAGCAATTTTCCCACCCGGGCGCGTGACTTGCACGCGCCTGGCGAGGACTGGAATGTAATATCACAAAACTCTGGGGGCCTACTTGCAAAACATCCAAAAAGTTTATACTTGAGATGAAAGTTTTAGGACTGAAACGAAATACACAAACTACCGAGGGTGTCCTTGCAAAATGCCCACCCCCTCACATGTACAGGTCACGTGAGGTGACGTGGCGAAGGACCTAAGTGCAAATAGTGGAAGTATGGGGGTCCTTGTGCAAATATTACAAAATTTTTACGCTACAGACAAAAGTTTAAATACTAGATATTAAATACAAAAATTGCGAGGGTTGGGATGCAAAATACCCTCGCTCGGGCGCTCCGATGACGACACGTGGCTCGAATCCGACGGCTGGTGGCGAGGCGCGATCCAGCGGCTGGGAGCGAACCACTAATCCACGTGGCAGCACGAGAACGGCCGATGACGGTTGGCGTCGACGTCTGAGATTAGATCTCAGAAAGAGATCCGACGGCGGTTGGGCTTGGAAGATCGGACGGTGGACACGCGAACTGGAGCTGCGGCTCGATCGGACGGTGGAGAGACGAGGAGGAAGAACAGGGACGAGGGCCGGCGAAGGCGAACTTCTCCGGCTCCGATCTCGCTTCTCCGGCGATGAATGGGCTCCAAAATGGAGCTGCAGACTCCTGGGAGGTCCTTCTACGGACTGGATGGCTCGGATTCGCCGGAGGAGCGTCGTGGTGCTGGCGCGAAGGCGGCGGAGCTTCACGCTCCAGGTATCTCCGGCGAGGGATCAAAATGGCCCTCCAGGTGCTTCAAGGGTCTTTGACCTGCAAAAAGTGGTGAGAAGGCCCAGGGCAAAGTGCGTGGGCCTCGCGAAGACCTAATCTAGGCGCGAGAAGGAGTGAACGTCGGTGGCCGGAGGTGCGCTCCGGCGATGATGCTTGGAGTGGCGAAATACGTGATGGGACTTGTAATTTTTTTGGGGTTTTTGAAGCTCAAGCTACCAGGATCTAAATGCACGAAAGAAATAAGCGGGGTGGTGCCCTCGATGGCCGGAACCAGAGGAAGACAAGTACCTCGACGCCGGCTGTTGGCGGAGGTGGTGGAGGCACCCTCGACTTCGCGCGCCTCGGCTGAAGGGCTGGCGATGGAGCTGTCACCTCCACGGAGCTCAGGAGCACGATGGTGGCGCTGAAGGGTGGACCAAGGGGACTCAACCGAGGGAAGGAAGTGAGGGGTTGGTATTTGAAGGGAGTTGAGGGCGTGACTTCGAGGAGGAGTCACGGGCGAGACGAGCAGATCTAAGGGGATCTAAGGAAACGGCGATGGAGATGGATCAAAGGGGCACAACTTCCATGAAGGAAGCGGCGGCAAAGGAGGGACGAGTCGGCCTAGGAAAGTCCACCAAGGCGGGCAAAAACCCAGGCGCGACAGAGCTACAGTGGACGAAGGACGTCCAGTTGACCTAGGTCAACTGGCGCCTTCTCCTGATTGGTCCACGTGGACCAATCAGGAAAAATCCCCTAGAAATGTTTTATTAATTAAATTAGAAATAGAATTAAGCCGAATTAAATTATTATTATAAAATAAAAAATGTTTATTTTTTATGTAGTATTTTATTCCGATTTTTATTTATTTTTATGAATGATATTTTTACAAGTTTACATTTATACCCCTAATAGGTATATTATCTATATATTTTAGTATTTTATTTTTATTTTGTGTATTTAATTTATTTATTTTTGTCTATTATTTTCTAAAATTATAGGATACTTTTATATACACAAATATATTTTTATTTTATTTTTATGATATGTTTTGTGTATTTAATAAAATATAAAGGTGTTTTATACAGGTATAAGTATATGTAATGTATCTATGTACTCTATTATACCAGTATTTTTATTTTGTATTTTATTTAGGCTTTTATTCTTATTTTAATGTACATAATTATTATAAGTAATATTTAAAACATTATAAAAATATAAAATTATAAAAATAATAAATAATTAATAAATTGAATATTTTATTCGGTACAAGTATACAATGAGGGTCCAAAAGTCAACTTTCACACCGTAGCTCCGCCAAATGCGAAACCACCACCATTGGATAGGTTATTTTATTCTATATACAATTAAAGGTGAGTAGGCTGCATTTGGAGTTTTTATTTGTGAGATACAGGTCTGGGAAGTTGGCATTCTGGATTTTTATTCAGACCATAACTTTTTATCTGTACATTATTTTTCTGTGAAATCAATTTTGTATTTTTCTTTATTTTATTATCTACAACTTTTATGTACAAAGTTTATTTGTTTGATGTACAAAAAGTGGAACCAAAATAGGTCCCAAAATGAATAAAGAATGAATGAAATAAAATAGGTATTTGACCCTTATCTCCCCCTACTTTATTCCTGGTCGACCCATTCATCAAGATGCCTAGGTCTCGGGGGTTTTGGGTCATAAAATATTTACAATATTTTATTCTTTTTCTTTTCTTTATTTATTCTATTATTTTGGCTTTAATTACAGCATTTTACACACTAATATGATGCACATGCATGGATGCTAAGATGATGAATTTAAGGGTATTTACAGGCATTTGCTAGGGTTTTTGGTGCCAAAATGATAGAATAAAGATGATGAAATGTGGATTCATCACTCCTCGACGTGTACTGCTTCACTACGTACCGCCCTTCTGCGCTCGCGTATGTACCAGTACGTGCATCCACTGTCATGTCTTGCACTGCTGTCTGTACTCGTCGTGCTCGCACTGCTACAAGCACCACGACACTCGCTACCGAGCCAGTGTCCTGTGTGACGCTTCTCCATCACGTACGGTAGAGCCTCCAGACTCTCGTGGATAACCTCCTGATATCTACGCATTTTCGGACTCCTCCTGAAGTCCTTGCTCCATCGATAATTCTTGAGCATCCGCTACCGGGTCTGCAAGATCATTCTCGATCATGGAATTTGGGGGTGTGACAAGCCTCCCCCACCTGAAGAATCGGTTGTCCTCAACCGAGCATCTCCTCTTCAGCTGGCGTCCCATCACGATCCTCCATCCGCTACGCACCTCCTAATGCGGCTCAATTGGAAGGGTGATGCTTCCTTACACCACCTCCCTTCCTGCACCTTGTCTTTTCACGAACCACGTCCCTCCATGACTTGGTCTTCAACGTGAAAAGTGGTGCTTCCTCGTCAGCTCCCATTTTTGATGTATCCTTCCTGGATACAACAGCAACATCGCTGGTTTGTGGTAGCTCCAGCTCCACATGTGGAGTACTCACCTCCATGCTCGCTCGTTGACGATCTCTATCGTTCCCTGTAGACATACCCGTGTCCTGGGAAATGAACACCTTCTGTGCTCAGAGCATCTTTGGTATCTTGCCTCCTGCAAGATCATTGGTGGTGTGGTTCGTCACCACTCCACCCTCATGGACGTGTAACTTCTTGCCCATGCTGCATAGCCCTCTAGAGCTCTGCCTTGCCTTCTCATACACGGATGTTCTCCTATCCGCGACTTTGGTTGTGTGCCTCCTGCACACATGTTGGTGCTCAGTACGCACCTGCGCACTCCTGTGTGTCCTCGATCGAGCCTTGGAACCTCCAAAGCTCTTTGTTGTGGAGTTCCCTCCCTCTACCGAATTCGAAGCTCCAGCTCGAAGTGTTGTGAGGCGTACCTTGCGCATAGCACCGATTGCTCCCAAGCGTACCTCACGTTCTTCTTCCTCCTCCTCATCCGCACGAAGAGAGTTCAACTTCTCCTTCTTTAGGCACTCCTGCGCCCGATGCGGTCCGTCGCATATGAAGCATCCCTTGCTCTTGGGTTGCTCCATCTTCTTGGAGTACTCCCATTCCTCCGTTGGTGGATCATAGGCAACACCTTTGCCCTTATCCTTCGACCGCGCCTTTAGCTTGCTGGTGAACTCCTTCTCTTCAGCATTGTGACTTGGTTGGGCCCCATAATCAACCAACGCATTCGCCACCACGATTGCTGAATTCAGGTCCTTCACGCCTGGCCTCCGCAGTTTGGTTTGCGCCCAGCTTTGCAACCCGATCGTGAAATTGAACAGTTTGTCCTCCTTGGACATCCCCTGGATTTCCAAAAACAAGGACGTGAACTGCTCCACATACTCACGAACTGTGCATGTCTGCTTCAGGCGTCTAAGAGCCTCCCGTGCAATCCACGCAGTGTTTTTTGGCAGGAACTGCGCCTTCAGTTCCATGACTAGATCATCGCACCTGGATATCTTCGGTCTTGCCTCATCTACTGCACGGCTCCTCCACCATACTTGGCATCGCTCGACATGTACATCGATGCCAAGCCAACCTTCTCGGCTTCCGTCGTCTTGGTCGCCTCGAAGTACACTTCCATATCCCATAGGAGGTTTTCCAAATCCTTGGCACTCCGCGTACCTGTGAAGGATTTGGGTTCTGATACCTTGCACCGCTGCACCTCCGTGAAGCCTCCGCTGTTCGCCAACGCCTTCTTGATGAGGGAGATCTCGCTGCGTAGATTCCCCATCATCGTGTTGAACGTCTTCAGTTTGTCCTCCAAGTACTTGATCTGCTCCACTGAGCGTTGGGTCTCATCCCCAACATCCGATCTTTCTGAAGAGTGATCCTCCAAGACGGCGATGCGATGGGCATGAGTCCCAATAGTGGACTCCACTTTTGCCATCGCCTGCTCTAGTGCTGCTACGCGATCGGTAGCACCCACCATCTTCGCTCCTCTTGATTGAAGATGTACTTGCTCCAACAAGTATCCTTAATCCCGCAATCGACTGCACCGACAGTCGCTCATAACTTTGCCCGCTTTTCTTGGCACCGATCAAGCTCAGATACCACTTGTCACAGGGTCAAAATCCGCTATCGATTTCGACCGATCCTGTGCGGCGTTAGCTAACCCGTAGCTAACCAGCCTTCCCGAGTAGAACGGTCACAGACGCGCTCCAACTCTTCTCGATACTCCTGCTTGCCAACGTACCGACGCTCAGACACAAGCAGAAGCTCGACTCTATGGATCGTTCAGGACCACTCTCAAGAACTCATTCAAGAACGCAACCACACGATCACACAAGCACGGGCACAAAGTTCTTCGCTTATTAGAAGGGGAACTATCTTTGGAGTGGGTGGACACTCTGTGTACTCTTTACACTGTGTGTTTACAAATGAGCCACCACCTCTCCTTATATACAATACTCAAGGCAACCCAAGGGACACTCATTATTACATCTACAATAATGATACATAAAGACACAAGAGACCCTTCGAGTTCTTCAGCAACCCTTCGCGTTCCTCAGCAACTCTTTGTCTGCTCGTCTCTTCGACTCCCTTGTTGACCTTTCGTCTTCTCGTACGGTTAACACCCAGTCAACCACCCAGTCATCAGTACACTTGCGCTCCAACGCTTACTAATGCAGCTTTGCCATAATTCACCAAGTGCCACCGAACACTTGGTCTTGTGCCAAAGGGAACCTGCGGCCTCCAGACCCTCGTGCGGTAAACCCTTCCTTAGCATTCTCCATGCTAAGGGGAAGTCCTCCAGAACTTCGCTATCGTGGCCTCCAGACCACTCTCGTACGTGAACTACCGAGCATGCTCGACAATGCTCGTACTCAACACCTGCAACGCTCCATGCCTCGTTGGACCGCCACACATCAATACCGATACCGTGCGCCTTCGTGCGTACGTCTCTGTGACCGTACCACATTGCTCCTCGATGCATACTGCTTCACTACGTACCGCCCTTCTGCGCTCGCGTATGTACCACTACGTGCATCCACTGTCATGTCTTGCATTGCCGTCTGTACTCGTTGTGCTTGCACTGCTACAAGCACCACGACACTCTGCTACCGAGCTAGTGTCCTGTGTGATGCTTCTCCATCACGTACGGTAGAGCCTCCAGACTCTCGTGGATAACCTCCATGATATCCACGCATTTTCGGACTCCTGAAGTCCTTGCTCCATCGATCATTCTCGAGCATCCGCTACCGGGTCTGCAAGATCATTCTCAATCACGGAATTTGGGGGTGTGACAATTGCCATGGTTTGGTTCGTTGTTTGGAGGTGGGTGTTTTCTTGTCCTCGTCTGCTCTGCTGCTTATGATAGATGGGAGGCAGATGGAAAGGGAAAGTAGTGAATGTTGTGAGTTGCACCGGGTTACCTCCACTCCAACCAGACGAAAAGAGAGATTTCGGAGTCGACGGGGACATCGGGGGGCATGTTGCAGAGGTGCGGTGAGGTTGACAGCGACCGTGGGAGGGGAGTTGGAATAGGGATGAAAACGGATACGGATATATCCGAATATCTGCTTACCATATTCGAAAAATTACCGGATACAGATATCCATATCCGAATATTAATCGAATACAGATCGGATATGGATACAGGTTGTAAAAATTTTCCGAATACGGAGACGGATATGGTAATAGCTTGAATATCCGGATTCGGATCCGGAAAATTCGAATACAATATTTAATATTATTTTATATATTAGTTAATATAATATAAGATACAACCTTATGCTTTTATATTAGTATTATATATTATATAATACAATGTATTAATGATATTAATAAATTTCTATTTCTTTGGGTATGAGCACTAATAAAATTTATGAAATCCTATTCCCTTTTAGATCCCGGTCAAGAATACATGTTACGTCGACACTCCCTTTTGTTATAACACAACTTATTTATATTTCTTTGCTATTTTTTAAATCATTATGAACTTTGATAAAAAAATCAATTCATATTTGTATGTGGTTTTTATTCAATCCGTATTCGGATTTCATGTTTATTGGATCCATATTGGGATTTCGATCTTTATTCGATCCGTATTCAGATTCGATAAAAATCCGATTCGGATTCGTGTCCGTATTTTATGAATATGGTTTTCATAATGCATATCCGAATCATATCCGTATCCGTATTCGATATAGATAAAGCGAATATAGATATGGAAATAGGCATATCCGATTCGTATCCGATCCGTTTTCATCCCTAAGCTGGAATGGCGGAACTTGCAGAGGTCGACAACAATCGTGGGAGGAGGCCTTGCAGGTGTGCCGAGGTAGGTCCCGGAGGTCAACGACGGTCAGCTCTTCCAAAGTGGCATAATTTGTAAATAAGAATGAAGATTAGAGGCAACTTTGTTTTTTTTCTAACAGAAATCGTTAAATATAACAGTCATTTTTAACGGAACATTACACAGGGTTATATCATGTAAGAGTTAAGCATTACTCAGGATTTTACATGTAATTCGCGATTATATAAGGTTATGAATGTTATTGAGAAATTACTCAGAAATATGAGTGTAAAAATCCCTAATAATTAAGGTAGAAAGAGAGAGATGAATGATATAATCATGATATAACTACATGATATTCTTCCGCCGAAAACTTGAGATTTTTCACCATTCTAGATAATCATATATTCTTTTCCAGAAAATGGTCATCACGTTACCTTCACGAAATGGAGTACCTATTTTATTCCCTGCTGCTTTAACTCTTGACTTGAGAAACTCAACACCAAGAACTTGAGAACTAATTATTATTACGAAAAGAGTACGGCAAATGACAACGGAATATATCTTACTCTTCAAAAAAAAAAAAGAAATTCCATATCTTTACTACGACGCCATGATTTTGGAAGGAAGGAGGGTCGTTAGATACTTAGATATGGATCCGTTTTGTCGACTCCAACTAATTATATACTAATTGTCAACAATCTCATGGCAAAGAAATATAATCTCGTCTCTTCCGGTACCCATAGCCGCCTCAGCTTAGCTTCTTCACCCAAACCCCGCTCTCACACCGATGGACCGCCTATCCTTCTCGGCTCCAACCACCAACAACAAGTATATCGAGAAAACTCTATGACGAAAATTTACAACAGGAACGGCCAATGACCAACAAATCCTACAACACACACAGAGACCACATATTTGGTAAATCTACAGAACTGAAGAAATAAGCTAACAAGGAAGAGAAATCATGTCTTCTATCTTATAAATTTCTAATATATCAACGTAACCTTAATAATGGGGTGGGTGTGGAGCTCTGGCAGTGGGAGCCCATATCACATCCGAAAGGAGATGGCAACTGGATATGGGGATCGCCCCACTCATCTGCTGCTGTTGTGGATGCTGCTGATACTGAGTGCCACGCGACTGGCTCTGTTGATCCCCTTCGCCGCCGGACACCGACGACACCGCCGCGTCCTCTTCCACCGGCAGCCTGTGGAAACTCGGGCTCGCGAACGCCGCCGCCACCACCGTCACTGTCCCCGCCGCCACCAGCGGCCCCGCCACAGCCCCTCCGACGATCTGCCCTTGCGGCCCCGCCAGAGACACGGAGAAACCCCCTCCACCAGCCGCGGAGAACGACGACGGAAATATTGTGGCGGAGATGGAGAGTATCTCGAACCTCCCGTGGAACGTAAACGAGGCTGCACCGGGTTGCCGGAGGGTGACATTGGAGACGGGTCCCGTCCCGGCGAGGACGCTCAGACCGAGGTCGCGCCGGCGGGAGAAGCGGGAGAGAGCGTCGGCGACGTCGTGGCCCGCAGGGATCTCGAGGATGTGCGGGCGCATCACGTTGGGGGAGTCCGGTGCGTCGCGTGTGATCACCACAGGGGGCTTGGGCTTGTTCTTGGATCCAGGGGGCCTCCCGCGTGGGCGGCGGACCACCTCGATGCTGGAGCCGTCACCCGGCGGAGGTGGGGAGCTCTTCTTGGGCTTCTTGGCTTCGGAGGGGGCAAGGAGGAGTGGGGTGGCAGCGGCGGCGGGTGAGGGTGGGCTGCTACTTGGGTCTGAGGAGTCCCGCTTGGAAGGATTGTGAAGTGGGTGTGGGTGGAACTTGGTGAAGATGTTGTTGCTGTTCATGTTTTCCCAACTCCGACTGAAGGTAGAGGAGGGTGAGGGCTTTGTGCTTCTATCTTCTCCTCCAGTGTGTATATGCGTGTGCGTTGGGGGTTGGTGATGGGTCAAATTTGGAAGGCTATCTATCTATGTTAGTGAGATCGATGGGCGCGGAAGTAAGAGGGAAGGCGTGCGAGGGGAGAGGGGGTCAGCAGAGTGACAGTGATTGATATGAAATCCCATCGCCCTGATGGGCTTTCGCTTGTCAGCTTCTGCTTCGTTGCTTTGTGCGTGTGTATGTGCGGGCGGGGTTAGTGGGTTGCCCTTTTCGGCTCAACGAAAGTGGATATGCAGAGATGACCTGACCCGCTGCTTATGTATGTATACATTAACGTGAGACTTCGCCGTGCTCTTGGGAGTTTTACAAGGAAGGAAGATTAAGGATGATGACGTGAATAGAGGTTGCTTATGATAATTCGATGAATTTAGGTGATTTTATCTCCAAGTCCTCGTTTGTTGAGGATGTAGTACACAAGAGTGATGCATACTGTGCGAGAGACATACATATCCTATAAATATAGACCTCTTATGGGAGGGAAAGATACTTCATGATCTCTTACATTAGGGATCTCTCTCTCAACATAATCTCTCATCTCTCTCGTTCCTTCTCTCGGCCCTTTCTCACAAAAAAGATGACGACTGACATACCTCAATCCTTCACTGGTATCCGAGCTTGTGTAATCATGCTTGCTTTCTCACCACTCCATCCAGCTCTGCAACCGTCACCATCTTTCTTTTCCATCAAGAAATCCTAGAGGAAAGGTTATCTTTTTTTTATGCGTGTTTTTAATAATAAATAAAGGGTAAATTACAATGTTGTTTTCTTAAGTTGATTTTTTTCTCCAGGTCGTGGCTTGTGCATCGTGCTTATATATGGACTAAAAAGGGTTATTCTTTTTAAACCATCTCCATTAAAATTGTTGTGGATCCTAGTTGATTTTCATAAAAATTTAGTTTTCTACCATCTGTTTCCTTGTTAAAGTATAAAAGAAGGGGATGGAGGTGCATGACCCTTTGGAGACTCTAAATTAAAAAAAAAGTTTTTTTCGGGGGCTCCTGTATTATTGAATGTCTTTTCTGAAATAACGTACGAAGTTTTTTGTTTTTAGTTGTTCTTGTGTAATTGACTCTATATCTTACTATTAGAAAAGGGAAATGACGAGGTATTATTTTCATCCCCGATTCACATTTTTTTTAAAAAAAGTGATTGAATTGTTTTACATCTTCGTGATTTGTTTAATTTTTTCGTTTAAAATTTCTTGACATTTAATTGCCAATCAATCTTAGTTGGTAAAGAACTTTGTTAGTAAAAAAACACAGGTTTTGGCTACTCAATGACTTATGTTGGTATTGCTTTGTTTTTTTAAAAAATAAGAATTTCTCTTTGTTGTTTAAAGTAGTACCATCTAGACCAATTCTCTACATTCGTTAAAATCGAATCTTGTTAAGTTCCTCAATGTTTAACAGAAAAACTTATCCTGGTATTTAAATCCCATCTTGTACCAATATTATATCTGCTTTGCTATTTATTATTGATGGTGATTTCTTATAGTTAAAAGGATAGCTTATTAACAATCATTAACCGTTAACGTAGTTATTAAAAACATAGTTGCATCTTGCTCTTTCATCTATAGCCAACGCATGAAAGTTTCATTATTGTGTTCTTATTAGATTGCATAGTTTCATAAAAACTTTGATTTCATCGGATCCAAAATGACAAGCAAAACCATTCCGCTGAGATGTGGAAAATGAGTACCTTAACGGTATTAATTATGAATTGGGGAGTAGAAAGAGCTACTATGACCTACTACATGATATCATACACTCCATAATAGACAAATCCGAGCTCAACCCTATTTGAGAATCCAACCACGGAGAAAATTAGGTCCCATAAATGATGAGAGAAAACATATAATATGGTTAGGAGCTCTATGTTGATCCACATGATGTTGAATCTAATTTGAGTCTTCGAGATATCTAATCAAGTACAACTCATGTAGAATGAATGGATTTAAAAGCATACTCGAGTACGTGAACAAGATAATCATGATGGACAAAGACCTAACGGCTATTGAATACACGATTCTGGAGAGGATGCAGATAGTAACCACACTAAGAAGTCTCACACTATTATTCAACATGGCTGCCATATCCTTGAGGATGAACGACAACATCAAGAGTGTGACGGGCCTACCTGCATAGCCAATGATTGAGCAAAACATCTCGAAATAAAGATCCAAAGTCGAAATCTTTGAATTTGAGGAAGAAGAAGAAGAAGAAGAAGAAGAAGAAAAAGAAGCAAATGTGGTACACACAAAGAGAAGAGTAGGATCTCCAAAGCAAATTTCAAGGGAAAAGGTGAGAAATACCCATACGGTTCATGCTATAATTGTGACAAATATATCTATTTAAAAGGTAAATTGCCCCAACAAGAAGAAGATAGGAAATTCTAAAATACCTGGAAATAAATGTAAGAAGAAAATTGAATTTGTGGTTGTCATTGAGTGCAATTCTTTATTCACGGACTGTGACAGGTGGTGGACTGACTCTACTGCAACCCATCACATTTCCAAGATGGAGGGGCTAGTAGACTTCGATGATCTGAAGAAATGAGACAAATGATCCTCACGGGGAATAACAACACCTACTTGGATGTCGAAAGTGTTGGGAAGTACATGCTTGACCTGGGTGGCAGTTTAATTGTACTTCATGATGTACTATACGATATATGAATACACTGAAACCTCATATTTGTTCTAGTCCTGCTCAAGAAAGATTTTGATTTTTATTTTTATAATAAGCGTGTATCCATAGGAAAGAAAAAAAGGTCTATGCTATGAGAAAGTTTGTACATGAGCATGACCTATTCTGTCTTCCTATGATAGGTTCTAGTGAATCAATGATAGTAGCTTCTAAGTACTTTCTGTATTGTTTATCGTATTATGATTTATGGTACATGAGACTGGATCATCTAGGAAATTCCAAAATAAATCATATGATTAAATCAAATCTTTTTCCTAAGATTATTGGTATAAGGGCATTGCCTTGTGAACAACATATGATCGGTAAAATGACAAGGAAATTATAAAATAATGAAAAAGGCATCTTTGATCACTTGCACCTCGCATTCTCTCCACTCACATTGTACTGCATTATATATTTCCATGGTTTTATCACCATGTAGGCAAGGCTCATGCTATGCATTGAGGGATGCATCACATTTCATATATGTCATTCCTATTTTATCCCTTAAAAAAACAAATCCATTTAATCTAATGCATCCCATTTTTTACATTGCTTTTTATTTTAAAAAAAACTAAAAAAATCGCAATATTTTCCAAAAAATCACAAAATTTAAAAAAACTCTAACATTTTTTTTAAAATCATGTTTGCATGTTTTTTGAAAAGTTCATTTTTGCATATACACAAAAGCCCATAAATTTTGTGAAAAATAACATTTTAAAAAATAACAATTGTTTTCAAAATCAAAAATTATTTTCCTAATTTTTTCCTAACTTTTTAGACTTTAAGTCTAGTTTTTACAAAGTTGTAGACTTAGACCAAGAAAACCTTTACCCACTTAACTTCATATGACTTCATTATGTTTAAGTATTATGTTTTAAACTCAATCTCTCAAATTCTATTAATTGCATAGGGTGACCATAATATGTGTCTAAATAGATCATATTGAAAACTATAATACTCTTTTACTCTTGATTGATTTTTGAACAAATTACACCTTACACCTTAGTTCAACTTAGTTTGCTTTGTACAAGGGATTGTTTCAATCTCTAGCAAGAGAAGAGAGTGATTCTAAATCTCAGGTTAAGCACAATTCAACGATCTATGCTTAGGAACCATATTTTCCTATAAGTCCGGGTCTGTCAGCAAACTTGCCTTGTACATTTATCTGAAAGTCACATCTTATACATGTACATTCTTTATATCCAATACTACAAATTCTATCAAAAAGTGGTCATGATAAGGGATGCCTATTCTAAAAATGCAAATGCAAAGCAAAGATCTACCAAAGAAAAATCTACTCAAATAACCCACATCTATTAATAAGTCAATAGAACACCAATGTTGCTACTAGTTTAAAGAGGCTAAAGATGCCCAGGGTTATGCTATGCAAAAAGAAAAAATGATAGCAACGGACCAGAGCGGTCTATAGGAAACCCCTGAAAATTCAAGTTTGTTACAATTTGCACCCATCTTCTTTTGCGGATAGATTCATGTGAAATGAGAATAAACTTATACTTAGAGAGAATAGAAGCTTTAGATTTTGTGAATCTCCTTGTACCTTGCTTACAGTTGTACAATATACTTGTCTCGTAAATTGGGAAGAGCCATAACCTTTACACATACACTTCAGAATCAACTTAAAGTTAAAGAGAGCATCTATTGATTAAGATGACCTGACTTGAACTGAATCGACTAAAATTGATAGAACTTGGGGGTCGTTGAATTGAATACTCGAATCTAAGGGGAACCCGAACACATCAATAATCTAAAGGTCGAATCAGTCTATGTTTGTTATTTGTTCATACTTAACTTAAAATCTTAAGACATTGTAGGTGTGTCTGCTATGAACCCTCTTTGTGCATTCTCTAATTGTTTTCTATTTCTCTTTGCATATCATTGTTTTGCTCATAACTAGCAAAAGTTAAGTATGTGGGTAAGGTGTGTATTTAATTCAGGTTTTTTTTCAATTTCACATTTAATTTTCATTTCATAAATTGTATGCTCATCGTATTCAAAATTATCTAAAAAAATGCATAACATTATTTAAAAATTTATTTTATAAAAAGGAAGATAAATTTTGCATTACTTAATTTTAAATGAATATGGGATCAAGCACATATTAGAGTTCTAACCATTTTCTTTTTTTATTTCTCTAGTATATTCTAGAAAAGGCCCAAAGGGGCTCTCCTATCCCATCTATGAAGAAAGTAAAAACCCAGGTGTCTAACATTCGATCTTGGAGGGCCTGTAGTGTCCGACAAGGCAGATCCGGTAATCATTGTGTCAGCCTCTCTCACGACACTCAATACTCGCTCAATGCAAATCAATCAACAATTGACCCACAACAATGATTAATCAATAATGTAGGTGAGCTAAAATTTATTATACCCTATAAAGAATGTGTATATAATGCAAGCAATAGGGGTCGAACCACAGAGGAGCTCGAGGTAGGACAATAAAAACGAAAAGACAACTTCGGATTTTTAGGTTCTTTTTTATCTTTAAATGTTTTCTGTGGGATCTTGATAGATTAATTAAGAAAATTTTTAATTTTGATGTGTAGGATAGGATGTATATATAGTGTGTGTGTGTGTGTGTGTGTGTATATATATATATATATATAGAGAGAGAGAGAGAGAGAGAGCGAGAACATATATAAAGAAAAATGGACAAAAATATCTTTTTAGATTTTTTACAGATAGGAAATGAATTGAAAATTCAGAAATAGAACCTTTTTGGATTTTATATTTTTGTAATCTATTTTTGATAATTTTCAGATAAATTTAGAGATTTTTTATGTATTTTTAAATAATAAAATGCTTAAAATGAAAAATAGTAAATCAGGGATATTGAAATGAGCTTAATAAATATCTATTTAATCAGATTGCCCCAATTTCAATTTTTCTGATGATTTGAAGAAAATTCAAAATCTTGAAACATATTTTATGATTTTTCTATTAATGTTTAGAATTTTTATGAGTTTTTCCATTTTTTCAATTTTTATGTACAAAAATAAAACGTCAAAAAATTAAATATACATAAATAAACATACAAGAATTTTTTGTATTTTTTTGAAAAATATTTTTGTAATTTTTTTTAAGGATTTTTTAAATGTAAAATAGGAAAAATGTGATGTTTTGTGTTTTTATAAACAAGAAAAAGGTTTTGATTACCTTCAAACAATATGTGCAATATATTATGATTTCATACACTTATTTTCTATAAATTTTAGATGAAAAACTCTATTTTTAGTAATTAAAATATACAAGCAAAATTAAATCTACAATACAAGGATCTATGTGCAGTTTTTCGTGAAGTTTCAAAGCATTTAGTAACACTTAAAGTGAATCTAGGGGCACAGATGAAAGAATTTCCAATAAAAGTACTATATTCGTAATAACAAGGGTATACTTGCAATTATCCAGAACACTAGGACAGTCATACAAATTTACCAAAAATAATGCATCGATATTCAAAGTTTATGGGACTAAAGATGAATAAACCAGCCGTAGGGGTGTCCCGTAAAATATCAAGTCCCCACACTCATACAAGGCTCATGAGGTGACGTAAATTGAACTAATGTGCGAATATGAAATTTCAGGGTCCTTAATGTAATTATTACAGTAATATTTAAATGCAAATTTAAGGACTAAAAAGAAAATATAAAAACAAGGCATGTTCCGCAAACTACTCAAAGAGCGCGCAATCTAATGATGTATCGTGCGCCACTAATCCATATGACATGTAACAGATGAGGGATACCCCTTCGACAATGAAGGACGTGGATCAGATCCATGTCTTCATCTAATGGTTGGTATGTAGGCTGATCCAACGACTACAATCAAATCTGGATCTGCATGGTGATTAGACGACTGCTCTTGCTCAGGAAGAACATGGAAGAAGGATGAGCTCAGCCTCATCCGATGAGGATAGCTCTGTTGTCTAGCCACCTGAGAGGCTCTTGGTAGGCTCAAAACGAAGCTGGAGGTTTTTACATATGATGGTGGGATCAAATCGGGTACCCATCAATGGGGTCCCAGAGAACTGGGTGAAGTCAGAGCTCTTGGAAGACCTTCAACTGGATAAAATTCACCCAAAGTGGTCTTCAATCTCCAATACCTGCATGGTTAGGCTGCACATACAAAAAGGAACGATCTGAGAATGGCGAAGTATAAAAACTTGTGCGTCCTGATCGTAAGAACTGGGTCACAACTGCTCAACTTGGTTCTTTTAGGCTTATCGAACATCGTACAAGTCCCTTTAGGCATATCTCACTACCGCCTAGCTTATGGCAAGCGATGTCATTTACCCGTAGACTCACTCATAAATCATTATGGGTAGTCAATGAACGTAATCTAGACAGAGAGAAAGCCAGCATGAACATAAAGATTGATCTGAATTGCTTATTGGAATTCCGAGACTTTACTTATAACAACATCCATATGTATAAAGAAAAGATCAAGCGGGATGACAAACAAATCACAAGAAAGACCTTTGAGCTGAATAAGAAGGTGTGATTATTTGACGCAAAGTTAAAACTTTTTTTAGGAAAGCTGAAAAGCAAATGGTCCAGACCTTTCATTGTGAAAAATATGTGTAATAATGGTAGCATTTTTCATATCAGGCTTGTCCATCCGATGCCCAATTTTTAGTAGTGAATGGATAGCTGTTGAAACCATATCTCTAAGCATGACATGTTCTGGTATGTTGTTGATTCAATTATTGTGATGTATCAAGAAGAGCTCTTTGGTGCTGATGGACCAAACAACTAGAAAATCCAAAAATATCATCTCTTTTTCTTCTTTCTTCTTTTATTCTTTTCATTTCTTTTATATTCTTTCTTTTCCCATTTACTCATTCTTCCCTTTCATCACTGTTTATACTTAGGATATGATTCATCCTAAGTATAGGGGGGATGAGTGACTCAGGAGTTATTCATTGATCCCTTGCCTGTCTCTCAACTTTTTGATAATTCTTCTATATACATAGGTCATATTTACCCTAAGTATATGGGGAGACATGTCAAACTGATGATTTCATACATTCTAAGTATAGGGGGACGATTGACTTCACATTCTTTGAGTCATTGTACAAAATCATCCCCGCTTTATATACAGTCCGCTATACTTAATATTAGTTAATCCCAAGTATAAGGGTACGACTGACTTTACATTCTTTGATTCGTTGTAGCATAGGATTTTCTATACTCAGCACAAGTTGTATCTTCCTTTTTCTCCTTGATCACTATGAGGACATATTCGCGTTAAGTATAGAGGGGTTGTATATACGTGGTATATACTTTATCCATAACTCGTAATTTGCATTTTTCAATAAATATGACTAATATACTAGGTAAGGCTATTACGTCCAATTAACTGTAAAGAATACACTTATATATAATCTACACATATACTAACACACAACTCTTTTTTGCTTTTTAAAAAATTCCATGAAAATTATTGAAAACTTAATACACCTAAAAATTTGCAAAACTTTTTAAAAAAACCTATAAAATTTACAAAATATTTCAAAAAACTCATAACAATCTGCAAAACTTTTGGAAAAATCCCATAAAAAGTTAAATTAGAAAATGTCTTCTCAAAAATATTTTCTGCATTGCATGGTATAATCATTTTTATGAATGATTTTTAACAATTAAACAAGTCTAAATAAAGTCTCAAGATTGGAGCTTGGTCTAGACCACAATCCACTTAATTTCAGAGGAACCTATTAAGAGGAGTGTTGATCTCCCAGATCTTTGCAAGATCTGGGGTGGAAATAAGTCAGGGTGAAAGGAAATAAGGAGGGGAAGGTGTGGAGGTGATGAGACATGTCAGAGAACATGTATGTTATAGTGAACAATGGCCGAAGCTCTGAGCTCCAACAAAACATTGATTTTTTGGTTTTATGGTGAAATCAACAAAACTAAATGAATAAAAGACAAGTTAACCTACTGCTATTCCTAAGAATAAAAAGAACAAGAAAGGAGCACCCTTGGAGCTAGGAATCGTGGAGCTGAAGGTGTCGTAGTGAGTAACTCCGATGAACCTAGATCTCCTTCCTCTCCTTCTCCTTCGCACCTGAGCTCCAGGAGGTGCTCCCACTATAACTGGGGATGCTCCGGATGAGAAGAATAGGGGATACAGTTGGATAAAAACGGATCATAAATTCAAAAAAAGCGGAGGAAGAGCTTAAATAAGAGGGAAACTTCGATTAGGATTTATTCTCGAATCAATGTTCCTTCGATCAAAGAATCATAAGGATGTAAAAGAGCATGGATCGATGAGCAGATAGCATGAAGGAATTGAGCTCAAAAAATGCAAGTATCAGGCGGGGCAAAATGGAGAAGGAGTAGGGTCAACGCATCTGTCAGGGCTAGGGAGTATGCACCTTAGTTGTCTGGCAGGTAACCAAGGCTACAACCTGTTTGGGCCACACTATTCGCTACAAGACAAAAAAAAAAAGAAATAAAAATAGAAAAGAAAAGAAAATAAAATAGAAAATGATTTTATTAATTTTTTCTTAAAACATGAAAGTTGTTTCTTATTTATATACTGCATTTAGGTGATTTTTTATTTTTATTGACCCATTTATTTTGCGTTAATTTTTACAAGTATAATTATAGACATACTTACCTATATTATGATGTATTTGATTTTTATTTTATATTTCGTATTTTATTATTTTATATACATAATTTATACATTTATAACTTATTTAAATGCATATTTACATATTTTTAGTTTATTTTTTGATTTCTTTATTTACTAATTATATATTATTTAATATATAATTATTAAAATATATATAATTATTTGTTTCAATGAATTTTTAATGGTTTTATTCAAGTTTTAATTATTGAAATGTGTTTATGTAATATATACAAATATATAATAATGTAGAAGAGCTAAAAATTTAACAAAATATATTGATTATTATATGGTACAACATGGACCCAAAAGCTTACTTTTGCATCTCAACTCCAAAAACCAAAACCTCCTTTATTAAATAGATAATTTAATTTAGAGTACAATAGAGGTGAGTTTGGTCAATTTTGATTCCATATGGAGAAGATATGGATATGTGATTTTGTTTGTGGCTTTTTTTTATATGTGTCCAAGTCAGATTGTACCTTATTTTCACATTGAATCAATTTTGTCTTTTTCTATGTATTTTTATGTACATGTTTGGTGTTGAAATATTTTTTGAAGTGTGAATGCGTGTGTATAAAATTAGCATAAGTTCTAGCTATAAACAGTGTACATGTCACCTAGGTTTTCTAGGCGACAATGTGGTTTTGTTTGTATTTGTATGCCCTTATCTTCTCCTACTTTATTCCTTGTCTACCAAATCAATATTGACTTAGTATCAGAGTTTAGAGTCAGTTAGTATTTTTAATACTTCATTTATTTTTTTTTTCCTTTTTATTTTCTTTATTCTCTTATTTTGTATTTAAATACAAGTATTTAAGCACTATTTATAGGCAAAGGTTAGAGTCTTAATTTGTACAAGTTAGCTATATTTACATGCATTTATCTAGGGATTTAAAGACATGATAAAGGAATAAAGGTGAATGAATGGGTATTCATCATCCCCTATACTTAGCTTTGCTAGTCCTTAGCAAAAAATATTAGGAGAATAAGTGATGCAAAAAGAGAATAAAGAAAATAAAAATAAAGAAGATGAATGATTCTGATTTTTATACTTACCCATACAAAATCAAAGTTTGGAGCTGAATTAAGACATTCATATTTTATATGTTCGGGACCATGTTAAGGTTAGTACTTATGCCTCAACAACCTCTAGGTTCTATGTTCCTTTGTCCATTTCAACTCACAGGTTAGTCAGAACCACCCTTTCAGATGTATACTCTTTTAACCTTAAAATGAAATATACCCTATGATTGAATTGTGTTAGCTCTTCCTAGACAAGTAGCTGAACTATTCAGTTTTCTCCTTCTTTGGTAACTCGTTCCCATGGAGATGAATATTTCCTCCGAAGTTCAAGTACATGGTAATGTACAACGAAGTAGGGAGAAGCTAGAAGAAAGAGAAAAAGAGTGGAAACTGACCAGTGTAGTCAAATTTCCTTGTGAAGCTCGGCCAGTGTAACCAAGTCTTCACCAAGAATCAGATTATTTCTGAAGATCAAAATTTTTGGAATTTTTGGTGTAGGCTTCTTTTGGATATTTCTTTATTTTCATACTCTATTGCATTCTTTTTTGTTCCGATAATATAGAATCTTTTGTTCTATCCATGTTTTGAGGTCTTGGAAAAATTGTGCTAGCAGACCATTCCTATGTGAAGCTTTATTTCAATCCATTCTCCAGTTGTTAGATGTCCATGCTACCATAGGAACAACAGGTTGAAGTACCGGTTTTAGCAATCCCCAATAATGGTTCCTGAGCCATCCTTGACAAGCGATCTAGTATTATCTAGACTTAAACTCCCATTCTTTCAACAACCAATCTTGGTTGAGCTAAGTACTGAGTGCGAGGTTTCAAGTCAAACCATTGTCACAAGAATCGTATGGATGACATGAAGGGTTCTAGTTAGTCACATTGTCTTGAATCATGAACTCAATCTCATAGAATTTAAAGAATTAAGTCATAATGACATGAAGCATCTCAATTCCAGTCCTTAACAAGTTCCTCTGAAAATTAGGTGTACTAAACTCTAGCCTAATCTCCAATCTTTGAATTTTATTCTGACTTGTTTAATTATCAAAATCATTAAGAAAAATGTTCATGAAATGCAAGAAAAATGATTTTGTGAAGATATTTTCTGGTTTTGATCTGTTATGGGTTTTTCAAAGAGTTTTGCACTTTTTTGGGGGATTTTTGAAAACATTTTTCAAAATTTTAAGTATTTTGGATTTTTATTTTTTAATTTCTTTTTGAAAAGGAGGAGGGGTGTGATGGACTGTTGGGAGGAGAAGATGAAGGGTGATAGGACACTTGGAGGAGGAGGTAGGGTGCGACGCTAGGAGGAGGAAGGTGCGGCGGGCTATTTGGAGGAGGCGGAACAATGTGATAATAGGAGGAGGAGGGTGCAACAGGCCGTTTGGAGGACGAAGAAGGATGGATGGGATGATGGGAGGTACAACACGTTGCGATGTTGAGGACGTGGGGAGGTGGAGAGGAGTGGTATTGATGATGGGTTGTGTGGAGAGGAGAGGAAGGGCGTGAGTAGGATAGATCTCGTATATTTCCATTTCCAAGACCATTTCTGTTTCTAACATTTGGACTTGAAATTAGAATTGGAATTGGAATTGAAAATTAATGATTTAATCCAATTAAATCACAAATCACCTAACTAAATGGAGGCACTAAAATCCATCCTATTTCATCACTCCATTGGTATGAAGTGTCATGGTTGATGATCAATTATACAACAAAGTAACCCTGAGTATTCAAACACTCATCCATCGTTCACACATGAAGACTTTGATAAATATAAAGTTCAAACCCTAGTTTGACTGTCTTCTTCGGAATGTATCAACAGATTTGTCATTTGATAATTAGACGACAATGTTAATCATATACTTTACAAAATCGTTTATTAATATATTGAATTCATGTCTTATTTCATAAACAAGATGACCATACATGGAATTCATTTTGACCCCTAAATATCTCGAGAGTGAGCTCTATCTCGGTTCATCTACTATGAACCTGTATGATTCCTTCAAGACATCATACATCTCATACGATTTCATATGCACACTAACATGTCGGTATATGAACCTTGGATAGGTCACCAAATTATTGGTCTGTCAAATGTGTGTACTCATGCATATATAGGCATATTTGTCTCAGGTCAAAGGATGTTTGCCTGATCATGACATTTAGGATTCAGGTCTTAGTTTATCTCTCCCTCATCAAGTCAACTATTTGACTTAATTATTCCAACACTTCTGAATCACTATTCCCCTTTAGATGACTTGCATCTAGAAGTCAGTTGGAAATTAGTCTTTAGAGAAAGATTGCCATATTTTTCTCAGATTAGAGATCTATATTGAATATCACATGTTTGAAGTCAACTATGTTCTCCTAGCTGCTGGTATTCAATATGGCCATGGTACATAAATCTAATTATACAAAGGGACCTTAATAGTAAATTGCATTCATTCAGTCATTCATTTTTATTTTAGATGGACACGATAAAAAAATAATAACTTTTATGTATTTAGTGGGTCGTCGAGGGATTACATGTCCAATATCATCAAGTGTCATGTTGACATAATGTATAGAGAATGGTAATCCATCCTTGTGATATCCTAAAATGACACCAATAGCAATGTTGGAAGCATCCATCATGATCTTGAATAGGAGGAACAATAGGGTGGTTGTAGGACATGCGCTTGAGTGACCAAATCTTTCAATTGATTGAAGGATTGGAGGACCTTGTTATCTACAACGAAATCAGCCTCCCTACTAGCAACTCAGAGAGAGGTCAGGAAATCATGCTGAAATCATGAATAAATCTTCCAAAGAATTTAGGCCCCAGAAAAGACTTCACCTACTTCAATGTTTTAAGTAGCTCAAGTTTAACAATGACATCTACCTTAGTCAGGGTGACCACTATACATTTTTCAGAGAAGACATAGCCCAACACAATTCCCTCGATGACAATAAAGTGACTCTTCTCCGAAGAGAGAACTAAATTCACTTCATGACATCTCTTTAGTACTCGGTAAAGATGCGAAAGACATGTATCAAAAATATCACCATAAATCGAGAAATCGTCCGTAAAGACCTCCAGAAAACTACCTAGCATGTCGACGAACACAACCAACATACACCTTGGAATCCAGAAAGTTCGTTACACAATCTAAAGGGTATCCATATAATGGCGTAGGTGCCAAACAGACAGGTTAATGTAGTCTTCTCTTGGTCCTCAAGAGAGATCGCCACTTGGTTGTGCCCAGAATACTCATAAAAGAAATAAAAGAACTCTTTACTTGCCAATGTTTTGAAAACTTGATCAATAAAGCGCGAAGGAAAGTGATCTTTCTTGGTCATTGAGTTCAGGTGTTAGTAGTCTTCATAGACTCTCTATGACATTGGTACTCGAATCGAGATATCCACTCTTTCGTCATCATTGTTACAATCATGATTTTGAATTTCTTCGGGACCATGTGCAATGGGCTTAGAATCATAGATGGGATATATAAAGCCATCCTCACTCCATTTCGTGATCTCTTTCATGACAACCTCTTGGAGATTAGGGTTCAATATGCACTGAAACTCCTGTAAGTAGGCTTGTTGTCATCCTTGAAGTAGATATGGTATGAACACATGGTTTTATTTATCCCTCAGAGATCTGAAACAATCCAACCAAGAGCCTTGTGATTTTTCTCTAGAACCTCTAGCAAGCGAGATTCTTGATCAACGGTTAATCACGAACTGATGATGATCGGATACTGTTCGGGCTCACCTGAAAGGAAGACATACTTCAGATTTGCCAAAAGCGATTTTAATTTTGGTGGAGTTTGAGTAAGCTTTTCAGTAACCTCTAATATTGGGTTGGTGGTTGTGCATGATTTTCCCAAAATTTGGTGGCCACCTTAGTCACTCTTGCTTCAGATAACAAAATATCGAACATATCTACAAGTGTTTCGTGTTGTTCAGTCTTGGATGATTCTTCTTCAAGTAATTAGATCAACTCATCAGCATAGATCTCCCCATTGGCAAAGGAAGGATGTTCGATTGCACTTTCCATGTCTTTATCCAGGAATAGGAATTCCAGGATGAAAAGATCATTGAAGGAAAAACTTATATCTCTGATCTCATTGATGATGTCATATTCTTCTGGATGTGGTGTAATAGCTTCTCTTCTCTCATATGTTCCATTTGTTGATTTGGGTTCTGCGATCATCTCTATGGTGACCATGCCGCTACAGGAGTGAAGGATAATCTTTCCATACATGTATTTACCGCTTCGATAGTTCGAAGGAACAGTTGACCAAGTATGATAGGGGTTTCCATGTCCAGGACAATGAAATACATTAAGAATATTGCACTGTTACAATAACATACTCCAATATACCTCAGGCTCACTTATGAATAGCCATTCATTCGCCTTTATTCATTCATTTTGGCTTTAAATCCTTTGCTAAATGCATGTAAATAACATTAACTTGCATGAATCAACATCTAACATTAATATGTAATTAGTATATTAATACATGTTTGTAACTAATCCTAAATCCCGAGACCAAGTCAAATATTTACTAGGTCGATCATGAATAAAGTAAGGGGAGATAGGGTGAAATATTGCACAAAAATACCAAGAAAACCCTAGAAAATATAAGTGCAATATATTGTGTAAGTAGATCAAACTTACACTATTTTATTTATCGTTATACACAACTCAAATAAGAAAGTATTCAACACAAAACTTGTACATATTGATGTATAGAAAATAATAAAAAATACTAGCCTAAATAAATCATGCACAAGTCAACCAGTACACTTAGTTGAAAAGCTGCAAATAGAACTTCATTATTCAATGACCATACATACTCAATCACCTCCATTGTATTTAAAATTAAATTATCTATCAAATGAAGGTGGTTTCAATGGAATTGGAGCTAAGATGCAAAAACCGGCTTTTCAAGCTACTATTGTACTTAGGCATCTGTACATACAACCAATTATTTTATTCTTTACATTTTTAATCACCTTATATTTTTGAATTATTGTATATATTATACAACACTATAAAATAATATAAATACAAATTAAAACTATTTAAAAATACCTAAATAATTAATAAATCTTAATGTATAGGTACAATATACATATGATCTATATACATATATATATATATATATTTGTACATATAAATCAAATAATAAAAATACCATAAATACATGTAAATATCTATAAAAATGTTATAAATATATAAATTATGTAAATATGGTATATGCATAAAAAATATAAAATAAAATACAAATACATAATATACACATACATATACATATAAATAATACTATATAATAATGGACTATATTAAATATGGGTGTAAAAATAAATAAAAATCACCATAGTAGTTTATAAAGTATTGAACAATTTTTATGTAGTAAGTTTTTTAAATAAATAAATTTATTATTTATTTTGATTTTATTTTCATTTTCTATTATGTTTTGTCATGTAGTAGGCCTACATGACCCAATGGGCTTCCAAGGAGTGTTGACTCCTGGATCAACACCTCCCTCCACACAATGCTAGCCCTTTCACATGTTAGATCTTGCAACCCTCTTACTTTCACCAATTTTTCACTCCATCTCCATGCATCCTTTCGCCTAGAGACCTTCACCAAACTTGTGCGCAAGATCATGCTCTACCATGCCACACAAATACGTGATTTATCTTCTTATTATGTGATTTTTATTCCTCTTACTTAATCTATTTAATAATATACTTAATTGATTCACTAATATTATAATTTAATCATTTGTAATTAACAAACCCTAACTATGTGTACATAAATAACATCATCTCTATTTATTTATTTATTTAATATTAAAAACAACATGAAAATTATTTAACTTTATTATTTATTTATTTATAAATCAAAATATCAAAAAAATTAAAAAAATTAAAAAGAGTATTTTTAATTCCTTAAAAATGATTACAAAAAATATATCTTGTATATTTTGCTTATTTTCATCTGAAAGTTGACATGAAAGCTAGATCTTTTTGAGATCTACAACTTTTATGTTGAACACTTTTTATTTTGTAGCTTGTAGATATATATATATATATCATAATTTTCCTATATTTTTCTCTTTTTATTTTTTCTCATTGGGCTACATAGCATCTACACCTCCATTCATGTGGCCCGACCCTTCATTGCCACTCGCTCCATCTTTCAGCCATTAGATCCTTTCTGATGGATCTCATCTGGTCCATACATACCTGCCTCATTCTGGATCATCTGATCAGATGGATTAGAGCACATCATACCATTCAATTGTGCCTCACCGTCGACCGTTAGATCACGAGATCCAATGGTCAAACACGATCGTCAACCTCTACTTAACTCACTCCCACACTCCCGTCTCTACAATCATCTTTTTCATCATTTTCTCCTCAACTCCGATGGACCCCTCACCCAACCGACTATGCCTAGTAGTAGATCAATCTTCCCTCTTCTTCGTGTACCAAGTGGACCTAACCCTCGTGCAAAAGCCGGTCAGTCGGGCCACCTCCAGATCTCCTTTTATACCTCATATTCGAAACAATTTCGCAGGATCTGCTCTCTACAAGAGGAAGTCTAGAGCCTAACATGTCCTTCTTTGATAGAGAAGGATTGAGGAATTGAGAAAAGATGAGAGCTTCCTTTGGCGTGATCTACAGTGAGTATCCGTAGTGCTGCAGTCCTTTCTTTGATGGCTTTTCGGACTCTGCTTCCACTTAAAGAATTGATCGAAGACTAGAGGCCTTTTAGTCCTTCTTCCCAGGCTGAATCTACCATTCCAATCTTCATTTTCATCCTCCAGGTATTCTCTATATCACGTTCTTCTTTGTTTCTCCCTTTTTCCTTCGCTTGTTCAAGCATTATCACCATAGTCCGACCACCTCTTGAGCACCGATGTGATATCGCCATCCTTGCTCGCCCACCATCCTTCCTTCTCCACTTCTCCATGGCTTCCCCCACTTTGATCCATCACATCTCTTACAAAGGGTTGTGATCCAATTAGGCTATCATCCTTTGCCACTCTAGTTAGTATCCGTCTCGCTCACTTTCGATCTCGGGAGATTCCTTTTGTGTGTGTATGTGCTACTAACCACTGCAGGTGGTTGAATGGACGGAATTCTTATGGAGCTCCATTGGAGCTCATCTTTTTCTAACATTACTGCATTGATAGAGCACTCTAGCACTCTTTAACTCCAGCCCTAACCTCCAACATTTTCCCTAGGGGTTGAGGAAGCTTCTCCAACCTCCAAATTTTATGTGTGAGTACGGGAATAGTAGCAGCTTGCCACCGGAGCTCTGCTAGGGCACCACTATATGCGAAGGACGGGGATGAACATGAACAACAACTGTCATTGGATTGAATCAACTCGATCCGATCTAATGGCCACGATCATCACCAAACGTAGATCCCGAAGCATCGATTAAAACCCTAGGTTCAACCGCTTAAACCAACAACCAAAGACCTACAACACGATACGTATCTTGAACCTAAGAAGCCTCCGAGCCTAGCATCATTATGTGAGGTAATGCACATGAGCGAGACAAATTGCAGGACATGGTCTGGACATCTTCCTATTTGTATTGAGGTCCTCCTAAAATGCATGCAGAGTGCGTGCCCACTAGGAAAATTGCAAGCTAAGCACTCTCATCTCCTTTATTTTATTTTTATCCCTGTACATGGTTTATTTACATTTTACCCCCTCCCCATGCGAATTTTGGTTATTGCAAGTTGGTTCTTTTTTGACTGTTTTGTAATGTAAATGTAGTGTTTTCTTGCAATTATGTCCCAAAATTGATGAATTAATATCTCTTGCACCCTTTATCCAAATTAAATGAATTGAGCGTCATTTTAAAGGTCTTCTCTTGATTTTTAATGTCATAAAGATATATCTAATCTGCTTTGTCGAAAATGAATTAAAATCCAGAGAACCATATTTCTTGGACCTTCATTAATTGAGCCTTAATTCACATATTGAGTTGATTAAATGTATCCTTAAGCTCCTGATTTCCTCAATTATGATTAATCAGGCCTTTGCATGATTCATGTTGTACATTAATTCCTAATTTTGTGTTGTATTGGGGAGCTAGATGTGTTGAAATATTAATAACCCTATTAAGTGATACATTGTGTGAACTTAAACACTTTTGACTTAGTAAACAATGTTCTATTTATATATTTGGATGCTTGATTAATTGAATTAGATACAATATTTATAAAGGAGTTTGATTGTGATCAATCGTGTGCTTGTGTGTATTGTGAAGTGATTGCAGTTGTCATCATTTTGTAGCATTAAAATAAACTGCATAGAAAAAAGCCATAAAAATTCATGCATTTATATTGTGCATTTAAGCATAGCTTGACCTAGGTAGCTTCTTAGAGTAGCCATTCACCCATTTTAGGACCCAATTAGATGATTTAATCAGTAGTCCTCGCATGTTCAACCATGGACTTATCTAGCATAAATTTGACTGAGCCAGTCCTCGTAGAGATTCTTGCTCGGTCTCTAATAGATATGTAGTTGGTTGTATTACAATGAGCCGATTTTATCTTAATCTATTATGGTTCATCAAATGATGTCATTGCTGGGTACATGGCTTGGTTATATTATTTAATTAGGCTTAGTTTATGTGATTAAGTGAAATTTAAGCTAATTAAGTTAAGTTAAATTTGTTTTGTATTGTTTTCATCCTCGTCTTATGCTGATTACTTATGTATCTTGGTATCTATATTTCTCTTGATATTATTTGACCACCTATTATGTTGACCATGGCCTGTAAAATGACTCGACGAGGAGTGACACGAAGGTTCAGGCTCGGTGCTAGAGCTGAAGCGGTTGCCTCAATTACTTATATAGAAATTTAGATACTTAAATAAATAGATAATTTCCTTTATTAATGTAATTATTTTTGTAATTATGGTTTTAATAATTTAGGTAATCACACTTTTACAACTGCTCTTGTTTGAGAGCTCGCAGTTGTAAGAGAGACTAGACACTCCTTGTTATTTTTTATTTTGTTGTGGTTGTGTCGAGAGTGGTTCTCGACTTGAGTGGCAAAATTAGGATAGGCACATGCTAGTGTAAATTCAAAGCTGTTTGTGCCCTTCATAATTTAGGTCACATTTTATCAAATAAGATTCATTACATCATTAAAGATTCAATATACTAGATACACTTAAACATTTACTACTTAGCTAAATTGAAATCAACTTTTTTTCTCACTGATAGTATCCTGTTTAGGTATAGTTTGTCATCTAGTTGCATGCATATAGTATAAAATTTAAAAAATTCTGTCTTGCATAACACATGGAGATTGTTGGGAATCAACGTGAATACAAATTCTTCTAAGCTTTCATCACAGTTTCTCTCTTTCATAACAGATGGAAATGGTATCAGAATAATGTCCAAGATATGTCCAATAATGTCCAAGAGTCAACGTATCAAGAAAATACAAAAAGAAAAAAAGTGTTCTTTCAATTAGGTCCATTGTCAGGGATCTAATTGTAAGAAAATCTCTGGAATATGCACTTAGTCCTCGCGTGGGGACCTAAATGCAATATATAAAATCTTCTGGGATGTGAATAGAATTCTAGAGTCTTGTGGGGTATCCTTGAAACTATTCTACCAGTTTGTAACTCAATGGTCAGGATTATAAAGGCTCTGATGTGTCATGGTCTGCTAGATGAGGCCATCCATCACAATTCACGTCTGTTTTTGATCAAGTTCTTCCCCAAATCTGAAGATGGGGTAGTGGATCCTCGACTCCTCGATCTCTGACGATAAGGCAGCTATGCTAGGTCTCCGATAAGGCTAGTAGGGGGTCAACTACCTTTTCATGCTCGTAGTGGGAGGTGAATGGAGAAGGTAATGATGAAGGCTCTAAAGGATATCTAGGGTTTTAACCCTGGAATTGGTTCTATTGCTTGATTGGTACAACGACGAAGAAGATAGGCTTCGGATGATTGATGATGAAGATGACTTCGCTTCAGAGATCATGAAGACCAGCAATCAAGATTCCTTTGCTCGATTCAAAAAGAATCAGCCGAGAATTTATTGTTTTTGCAGTGCAACTAAAAGTTCAGGAATGGGTTATTTGTATATGAAATTAAATGTGATTTGAATATGGACTGAACACAGGCTTGTTGGCGAATCAAGAAAGATGGTTAAGGAGATCTAATGACGTGCTTAAGTGGTCTAAATTGGCACGAAAATCGATGAAAAATTGAATGGAGGAGAGACGATACCTGTGAATAAGAAGGTTTAAGACCTTCCTGGTTGTAAACCAATAGGCTGATATAGCTGGAGCTCCATGTTGCTCGAGGCAATGATGCAAGGCTGACGAGAGCATTGGAACTCTCCTCCAATGACTCTTCCTCCACCGGAGCAGCTACATGGTGTTGTCATCACCAGAGGTAACTGGAGCACGGTAGGGAAGGTGGAGAGTCGACCATTGGAAAATTAGTTAGGAAACATAGGTTGAACTAGTGACTTTGGATAATTAAATAAGAATGATCGAAGAGGTGTTATGGATGATCAGATGGTAGGCGTCAGTCTAGGTTGTTTGGTGAAGACAATCATAAATCTATGAAGATGGTTCACACCAACAAATACCAAAAGAATGTTCTTGGGGAAGATGACTTGTGGTGCTGACACGTGTCAACACCACATAGGTCAGAAAATACAATTCGATTAATAACTAGATAATAAATCTTAAATAATGTTATTTTAAATAGATATAAAAAAAATATGTATAATTATTTAATCTAAATTATGGTATAATTTTTTTATAAATATTTATTTTATGAGATATAAATATAATTTTAAAAATTACATATATAGTATACTTAAAAAATAGGTTATTTATTTTAATTTAATAATTTAATAAATAATATATTATTTTTATATTTATAATTATTGTAATAACAAATATGTTTTGCATGAATTTTTATGGATTCTTATATATATAAATATATATAGCCTACGCTTCAAATTCATCTATAATTTAGGGTATTTGAATTATTTAAAATAGTTAATGAAAGTTTTAAATTATGAATTTTTATACATAATCTACAAGATCATGGAAATAATTAAAAATTGTAAGTGTTCTATAAATATTATACAAAATAATAAATAACCTAAAAACCATGTTGTCATTAGGTAAAATCGATTTTTTTGCAAACGGTCTCCAATTTTAGTGAAATCATCTCCATTAATTAGAGAATATTTTTTATGAGCTTTAAAGATCAGTAGAGTGAAGTTGGAGTTCCTATGAAGAAGTTATTATATTCGGAAGTTGGGCATTTACCAATTTGAAAACCAGATTTCTTGGCATATATAGATGTTAGAATTTTTATGATCTTTATATATTTATATACATTTTTATAAACACAAGGGAAATGAGTTTGGTAAAAAAAATATGTATATATGAATTAATTAAAAATAGTTTAAGTTTTGATATAAAATGAATAAATATGAATTAGTGTAGTATGTACAATGTTAGTTATTTTGGTATTTTCTTCCTTATCTTCCACTACTTTATCATTTATTGACCAATCCATGCTGACTTGGTCTCAAGGGTTAGGTCATATAAATATATCTTATAGTTATATTTATATTTATTTAGTCATACTGTACATATATACATATTTACAGCCTGCCTTCTTTTTATTCTTTTATTTATTTACATGTTTTTTATGCATAAAAATACATTTTTATTATTAAATGTAATTTTTTGTGAAAGATGAGAATTTATGGATATTGACATGTATGTGTTAAGGATTTTAATGAGTCATGGATTCATCATCCCCCTATACTTAAAACATTGCCAGTCCCTTAGCAAACACTTATTTGAAAAAATAAGAAAAAAAGAAATGAAGTTATAATGAATTTGTTTTTCTAAACCAATTCATGAGAGGATAGAGCTTGGTCAGGTCTTAAACAAGCATTCTATCAGAGCCTTAACTAAGAGTAGGATTTTAATCTCAACATTCCTCAAGTTCCACAAATCGTTATTCAGGTTCTCCTAACAGCCATCTCAGATCCACTTATACAGATTACAAACTCTTTCAACCTTGAGTTCAATTTGTATGGCATGTGAACTGTGTTAGCTCTTCCTGCTTAAATAAGCAAAGAAACTGCCATCCTAATAATACACTCCCATTGATTCTTCATCCATCTAATTTTCCTCGAGGAGGGGGTATTTCGTTCTAAGGTCAAGTCGTGTTGTGTCCACAATCTAATAGAGAGAATGTAGAAGAATGAGAAAAAAATCCGGAGTGTGATCAGTGTAGTCACATCTCCTTGCGAATCCCAGCTCGTTTAGCTAAGTTTCCACTAAGATGTGCATGCTTTTTGGAAGCTTGGACCATTGTGGTCATATTTGTATTTGGTGGTTGGCTTCTTTTTGGTAGAATTTGTAATGTTGCTTGAACTACATCAATCTTGTGTGCCCTGACAGATACAACATCTTTTCTTCCGTCTATTTTTTGGGGTCTTGGAAAAATTATGCAAGTAGATCCTTCCCTCATTTGAAACTTTATTTCAACCCCACAACTCATGTCTTTAGACGTCCACACCACCATACAAGGATGAAAATACACCAAATGAATCATCCTTCGCAACCTCATGCAAGTCCAGCTAAGTACAAAGTGCATGTGTTCAAAATAGGTCCACTGTTGAAAAGCTAAATGAATGACACCCAATGTTCTACTAAGGCAAGTGTAATTTGAATTCCAAACATGGTCTCATGGAACCCAAAGATTTAAGTTAAAGACCTGAAGAGTCTAAATTACAGTTTCTAACTAGGCTCCTTACAATGAAAGTCAACAACCATAATCAAGCCCCATCCTCTAGATTTTTCCCAATCTTTAGTTCCAAAAATCAAATTTATTCTGAAAAATGCCAATTGAAATGCAACAATATTTTTGTGAAGTACATTTTTCTATTTTTAAAAATTTTAGGAATTTATATTTTTTATGGATTTTTCATTTTTTTAAAAAAATATTTACAAGAATTTACAAGATAAAATACCAAGATTTTATTTTGGAAATAACTAATGTATTCTACAAAGTTTATATACAAGGATTTTAAATATTAAGTTATTATTACATATTTTAATAAATATAATTTTAAATAAGGATTATATACTTTAAATACAATTTTTAAATAAAGAAATTTAAATAAGAATTTTACATATATTTTACTTATTTACAAGAATTTTAGAAATAATTAATAAATAGATTTTAAATAAAATTAACCCTTGCCCACATTTTATAAATTTTATAGATATAGAACATACATAAAAGTACGAGTTATGTACGAAATTATATAGAACATACACACACCCCTCCTATAATTAGCTTTTGTTATGTTCTCACAACATGAAAAGAGAAAAGGACATAACTCGTTTTATATAAAAGTTGGTGAAAAAAGAGAAAAAGAATAGAAGCTAGTTGCCCCCTATACTTACAATATGGTCATCGTAAATATAATGGAAGAAACAAATGAGGTGACTAAGTGCAAGGAATATACAAACGAAAGAAATAAAAGATGAAGAATAAATGAAATCAATAAAATCACTCGACCCCCCTATACTTAAGATCATGCATCCATGAGTGATTGGTGGAAAAGAAAGGAAATTGAAAAGAAAAGTAAAAAGAACAAAATCGAAAACAAGAGTCATTGGGAAATCGGTCCCCCTATACTTATGAGCTGGTATCCTAAGTAAAAACACGAGAAAAAATGGGGACGATTGGGACATAAGAAGAATATACAAGTGGTGTACTACAGAAAAACGAATGGCTCACAGGTCTCTGTACATGACAAAATGAAGTGAAAGAGTATCTATGAGTCTTATACAAAGTAGATCTGCTCAACCCAGTTCTTAAGAAATCATATGTTGTGAAAATGTGTACAATCCCTAGCTGGCTGCATAGAGTTGCCTCTGTAAGTGAACACTGTACATGCCATCATACTCTCTACTGTGGTAACTATCTTTGGAGTCGGACTATAGAAGATGTCTATACATGTGTCCATCACACCGTCCGACTCTCTATGCTGGATAGATCGCATGATCTCTGAAATGTAATCAAATAACTCTCGTGTTGGAATATATGAACTCTCAATCTTGTGCAACTAATTGCTCCTCTGGTCCTGATATGATATATGTATTTGTATTGAGACAGTCGTCTGAAGAACTAGGTACCATATGATCAACCCCATCCTCTAGTACGATATCGTGGGTATCAAAGTAAACACTCTCAAGATCAAGAGAATGCATCTCATCTATGTGATGACAATCATCTGCTAGGTTGGTGTCCTCTGAAGTAAATGGCATCTGGGATTGCTACATCCTCTCGCCATCTAAATGTGCACCTCTCCACTATCTATGCAAAATGATACTCTCCTACAATCATAATCAAAGAGGAACTTCATGGTTTGCAAGAAAGGCCTCCCGAAAATAATTGAAGGAAGGAGTAATTGTGTAGGGCACGCCATGTCTAGGATAATAAAGTCTACTGGAAACAACAAGCCCTGTATGGTTACGATAATGTTCCTCAACACACCTCTAGATCTCTTTATTGATCGATCTGAAAACTTAAGTAATGCTCGTGATTTGTAAAGAGGACCTAACTCGAGTTTATTGAGTAGAGAAGATGGTATTAAATTCATCGAGAGCCATTATCTAAGAGAGTGTGATCGAATGCTGCATATGAAATATCGCATCTGACATAATGAATACCTGAATCTCTCTTTTTCTTGCGTACCTTGTTATGATAGCACAAGAAGTAGCCTTGGTCAAAACATGTTTTCTCAACACATGACTTCCTTCTCCTACATGTTGTACATTTGTTCCACTATTGTTGATTGAGCGTAGGAAAGTGATCCAAGGCATCATGTAAAGGAATCTTCAAAAAGTTATCTTTAAGTAATCGTTCTATTTCTGGAGTTACACCATTCTTTTTGGTCTTTTTCTTTCCTTTCCAAACAAAGCATCAGAAAAATGAACAAACTTAGGAACAATAAAACTTTCTTTTTTTTCATTCAAATCATCACATATGGAATCAACATGTACATTGGGTGTCTCATAAGTATGTACAGAACTCTTTAATATAGGGAAAGAAGTAAAATCATCATGAGTGTTTGTATGGCCTGGTGTGGTATCATCATTTGAATGTCTTATGTCCATATCAACTGTTTCTGTATCTTACCCATGTATGCCATCATCCTGAACATCTTGATCCTTGTGATGATCTTCCTCCTCAACATCGGAATGTATATCATCATCATGTATTGTCTCTCTCTCATCATCATGTACCCCCTTCTCCTCTAGATTAGGTGGTAATGGATTTATACCGCTCCTTAGATGAATGAAGTTAGATGAAAATTTAGGAAAGTGACCATACTTGTAGTTGTGTCTACCTGATTTGAATGTCGACTCTTGTTGTTCGAGTTCATCTGAGGTTGTGTTGGGAGAGTGGTCTTGGGCATGGTTAGCTCATCCATACGATGATTAACCTGCTTCATCTCAGTCCTATGTGCTATCTGAAGCATGCTCAACATATCCATGATCTGATTCAGTGCTATGGACTGTACATATATCTTTGTATCAGTGGTTTTTCCCTGGCTCTTTGCTCTCTCCTTCTTAGAAGTGTGCTGGAGCTGTGGTGTATATAGCTGAAGAGATCTTTGAGGTGTAGCAAAATATTGCTACTGCTGGTGATGATATGAATGTGGATATGTAGCAGGAGACTAGTAAGAATGTGGTCTCTGATATGCATGATGGCGAGATTGTTGTTGTGTATATGGTTGTTGGTGCTGAAAGTGTGGACGACCATGCTATATATGAATTGTTGTAGATGCTGGTGTACGCTTTGAGGTGCAGTATGTGCTAGTGACTGATACTGAACATGAGTGTACCATATACCGTTGATCTCAAGCGTAGAGGAAAGATTAACATCATCAACTGTAGGGCTTGTGATCTGACTCTCGTTGGCAGTGGATGAATCCTCATGCCAATCTAGTTGTGACGTCTCATAGAACATGCTGGCTCACTCTAAATATATTGAATCTGACAGGTGGGAGGAGAGGGTAAAGACCTTAGTGTAGACTGAGAAGTAGAAGAGGAAAGTGATTGGCGGTAATGTAGCTGTAAATCAATCACCATCTTCGTTAAATCTCTCAATTATTGTGGTAATGATAAGAGTTTCTCCAACTCTCACAGCGGCTGCAATTCTTGTACTTGCTTCTGAATCACATCGACTAATGTAAGTTTCTCTCTATGAAATCCCATGGCAGATCGTGACTCATAATCTAAAATATGTGACACCTACTGATGATATCATTGGTGTGGTGGCTGTGGGGCCTTCTGGAATGATCGAGTAGAATCTACAACTCGTGAGTTTTCTGCCATCCCCTCAAAGATGGACCAAACAGACTTGACATCTATTCAAATAGCTACCGCCACATTTAGCGCTCACTAAGCTCTGAATATCTGGTTAGAGTCCTCCAAAAATGTTATGCACTAGCACCTTCAAAGGTACATCATGATGAATGCATTTCTCAGTCATATCCTTGAATTGTCCCCATGCCTCGTGGAATGATTCATGTGGATGCTGTGTAAAATTAGAGACATGGCTCCTCATCACATTTGTCCATCCCAGAGGAAAGTATAGGAAAGTGGGCTTCAGATCGTCCCATGTGGAAATCTCCCTCCATAAATGATTGAACTAGTAGAACACCTTCTCTATTAAGGCGAACGGGAAGGCCTTGAGGTGTATAGCCTCCTATGTAACTCATGAATAGCTAGATGTACCACATATCATCTCAAACTACTATAAAAAGGAAAACGACTCCTCTAACACATTCCCATAGAACTTGGGAAGTAGGTAAATAAAGAACAATATGAACTCGTATGACCCTTGATTCGGTGGTAACTGAATCCAATGCTATAGCATCTTGGCTCTGTCATACCCTTCTCTCAAAGTAACAGGAACCATGACAGGTGGTGGTGAATTCCCTACTCCTGCTCTTAGCATAGCGATTTCAGCTCTCAACTCATCTTGGACTCAAAACTGATCTTGTATATGTACGCTCATCTGATGAAGTGTGTCTAGAATCCATGTTGTAATATTAGTAGCTGGATCCAGTCTCTCCTCAACATGCCTCTCATCAACTGGTTGCCCCCCAATATCTAACTCATCGACTAGTGCCTTCCCTCTATCCATGATGTCTGTTGAATCCTCTGCGAAGGAAAAAGTCTCATAAGAACTCATGGAAAAATATGCAGGAGAAATAGATGTAAAGCTGAGGTGAGGGTCTGCCTTGACTGAAGGTCTGGGAGGTGAAGAAGTCTGGGTCGGACTCACCTCGTGACTAAGTGGGATCTACTCGGGAAGAGGATCATCCCGAGTCTGTGAAGATGTATGTGAAACGGTGGAAGATCGAAGGCTCGCTTAGTTTGAGCATAAAATCAATCTAAACATCATCCTCGATGTCAAAAGGATAAAGACATGGAATACAATGTCAAGACAAGAACATGAGTGTAAAGGTGTATAAGACGCTGAAATGCACACACCCCACAAGCAAACACAATGCGAACCCTAAATTCACCAACTTCACTTGGTGGAGACTGTAAGAGTTCGGCTTTTATCTCTTCAATTTGAGTTAGGTGATCAAGCAGTTGTTTTAAGTAAACTCACAGATGTTGTCATCATGTCGCCTAGCGTACATCGTCACAATCCCCCAAACAGTGGAACCACCTGCTCGGGTTGCCAGTTATATCAGGCCCAAAGGGAAATGTGAGGCGGAGTACACCAAAACGACTCTCTATGGTCAGTGGAAAGTGCCTGCAGTTGCAGCCATGTATCGAAAAGTGATACACAGATATTTAGGACACAAATCCAAGGATTTTTGGCTCTATTACTTAGGACTACATCCTCACCCACTTTGTTTGGAGTTTATACTTACAACAATGAGGGATTTGCTCCCCCAATACAATTAATTCCGTATTTTTTATTTTTAGGTTAAAGTTTCAAAAGAAAAAATATTTTATTATTATTTAGGGTTTTTACTTTTTTGGATATTTTCAAGAATATCTATTGGGAGTTCGAAATTTCCTTTATTTTTTAAAAGTTGTGTCTCATGTAGGGGGAAACCACAAAATGTGACAGAAAATGATGATGCATGTAGGGATAGAAACCATACTCGACTCCAGCTCTATGTATGCAAAATGATTCGTGCATAAATTTAAATCTAAGATAGTACATGCAAAAACTGTAAAAACCATCCTAAACCAACAACTCTAGCGTAAAAATAGATTAATTTTTCAAATTAATGAATTACACCTAAGTGTGGATTAAGGTAGAGGGCTCTATGTTAACCGTCTGATCAAGTAAGGGTTCATCCTTAGGTTTTCACGAAATCGCATAAAACAAAGAAAAAGGTCGGAAAATCAAACACCTCGTTGAGGTCCCCCAAGTGCACCGACACTTGGCAAAACAGACCCCAAGAAGAATGTTGAAAAATCCAGTTTACAAGGTGGGATGTCCTTAATGGACCCAATGCTATGAAAATAAAAATGGGCAAGTACCCCTTCCTTTCTCACCAAAAAATAAAAATGTGGGAAAAGACGTGCACTCCTAAAGAAAATAGAAAATGAAATGTATCTCTAAAAAAATAAAAAATATGATGTCAGACTCGTACTGCTCCTCTACAACCAGCTCGGAGAAGACTGAGATGATCTCTAATCTCTAAATTGGTTTGACTTACTAAGAAGCTGACTAATCCTGATGGCCATGCAACACGGGTTAGCATAGAATTATATAAAAGAAAATACAAGAGAAAAATCAAGAAAAGAATTAGAAGTAAAAAAGAACTCCAAAAACCGAGAAGAAAATCAACAGTCAAAAATTGAGAAAATAAAAATTTAGAAAAATCAAAGAAAATAAAAGAAAATAAAATCAAGAAAAATCAAGAGAAAAAACAAACAAAAATCGAGAAAACTGAGAAAACTGAGAAGTGAAGAAAAAGAAAGGGAAAAATCACAAAAATTGAAACTAACATCAACAATGTCATTTTGATATTTAGATTTTACTAGTAGTTAAATTGATCTTGGATGCAGTGAACCACTGAGGAAATCTATCTATCAAACAAAAGATAGCAAATATGAGAGGGAGAGAGAAAGTGAAAGTGAAAATAAGTGACCATCTCCTAAATTTTTTGTTTACTATTTATTTTACTAGGCAAGCGTTCTTGGGTCAGATACAAGGATGCAGAAAGTCGTGCGTAAAATTTTTAGCGAAGAAAGTATTTTTTATTTCTTTTATTCTCTATGAAAAATGCTTTTTTGTTATTTTAATTTGTATTTTTTAATTGATTTTAAATTATTTTTATTTTTTTAAATGAATATTTTTCAAACAAAGGTGATCTACAATACAATAATAGATGGTAAAAATATAGAGTGATATTATATAATAGATCTACGAAAAAGACTCGAGTAATGGACTTGAAAATCAACACAAAACAAAGCCAAAACAGAGTTGTAAGTAGAGAAATAAAACCTAGGTAAAACTGTGATTAAAATCCTCGAAATTTGACTTGAAAATAAAATCTTAGAAAAATGATATCAAAATGATGTCCAAGAATTGTCCAATAATGTCCAAGAGTCAATGTATCAAGAAAATACAAAAAGAAATGAAGAGTTCTTTCAATTAGGTCCCTGGTCAGGGACCTAATTGTAAGAAAATCTCTAGAATTTGCACTTAAGTCCCTGCACATGGAGTAAATGCAATATGTAAAATTTTCTGCGGTGAAATGGAATTCTAGAGTCTTGTGGGGTATCCTCGCAATTATTCTACTTGTTCGCAACTCGACGGTCGGTATTATAGGACTCTGATGCGATCCGGTTCGCTCGATGAAGCCACGCAACATGATTATGCTACACGTATGTTTTTGATCGAGTTCTTCCCCAAATCTGAAGATGGTCACGCTGAATCCTCGACTCCTCAATCTTCGATGATATGGCGGCTATGACGGGCCATCGATAGGTCTAAAAAGGGGTCGTCAACCCCCTTCGAGCTCCCCAACTGTGGGAGGTGAATGAAGAAGGCAATGACGATGGCTTAGAAGTATGGCTAGGATTTGGTACCCTAGAATAGGTTATGCAACTTGATTGGTTCAACGAAAAAGAAGTTAGGCTTCAAATGATTGATGATGAAGATGAATTTGCTCCTGAGATAGTAAAAACTCGCAACTGAAGATTCCGTTGCTCGATTCACAAAGAATCGATTGAGAGTTTATTGTTTTTGTAGTGCCAATAAAGTTCCAAAAGTGGGTACTTGCAAATAAATGAAATGCAATTTGAAGATGGATTGAACACGAGTTATTTTCATGAATTAAGAAAGATGGTTATGGATCTCTAATGATGTTCTTAAGTAGTCTAATTGGCATGAAATTCGATGAAAAATTGAATGGAGAAGATACATGTGAATAAGAAGGTTTAAGACCTTCCTGATTGTGGCTCAACAAGTCAGTATACTTGGAGGTCCACGTTGCTCGAGGCGGCGATGCATGGTTGACGAGAGTCTTGAACTCTCCTTCGACGACTCTTCCTCCACACAGGATGTGGAAGGTGGGGAGTCAGACACTGGAATAGTAGTTAGGAAAATTTAGGTTGAACCGGTGACTTTGGATGAATAAATAAGAACGATGAATAGGTTTTAGGGTTTGGATGATTAAATAAGGATGATGAAGAGGTGATAGGGATGATCTGATTGTAGGTGTTGGGATAGGTTGTTACGTGAAGACAATCAAGGGATCGGATAGGGTTTTAGATTAAAATCGTGGCGGCTGAAGATGGTTCATTCCCACAAACTCCAACAGAATTTTCTTGGGGAAAACAACTTTTGGTGCTGACACGTGTCAGAACAGACAGGACATGAAATACAATTTGATTAATAATGAGATAATAAATATTAAATGATGTTATTTTCAATAGATATAAAAATGAATAAGTATAATTACGTTACCTATATTATCGTATAATTTGTTTTTATAAATAATATTTATTTTATTAGATATGAATATAATATTAATAAATACATATGTAGTATAATTAATAAATATATTATTTATTTTAATTTAATAACTTTATAAATAATATATTAATATTGTATTTTATTATTTATTATTATAATAAACATGGTTGGAATGATTTTTTTATTTATTTTTATATATATTACTAAATACATATATATAGCCTACGATTCAAATTCATCTATAATTAGGGCATTTAAGTTATTTAAAATAGTAAATGAAAGATTTAAATTCTGATTTTTTATACATAATCTACATGATTATTAAAAAAATTAAAATTATAAAATCAAGTATCTATAAATAGTATATACATAGTAAACTAAATAACCCATAAACCGAGTTGTCATTAAGTCCCAAAACTGAGCTTTTGCAAACAGACTCTGATTTTAGTGAAATCACCTTCATTAATTAGAGAATACTATTTTATGAACTATAAAGACGAGTGTAATGAAGTTAGAGTTCGTATGAAGAAGTTACGAGATTCGGAAGTTGGGAATTTCACAATTTGAAAATCATATTTCTTAGCATATATACATGTTAGGATTTTTTATGCTTTTTATATTTTATGTACATTTTTATAAACACAAAGGAAAAGAGTTTGGAAAAAATATACAAATTAATTAATTAAAAATAGTTGAATTTTTTATATAAAATAAATAAATAGGAATTGGTGTATGATGTACAATGTTAGTTATTTTTGGTATTTTATTCCTTATATCCCCCTACTTTATTATTTGTTGACCAATCCATGCTGACTTGGTCTTAGGGGTTAGGTAATATAAATATATCTTACAGCTATATTTATATTTATTCATACTATACATGTATACATATTTACAATCTACCTTATTTTATTTTATTTATTTTATTCTTTTATTTATTTACATGTTTTTAATGCATAAAAATGCATTTTTATTCATGAATGGAATTTTTACAAAATATGAGAATTAATGGATATTTACATATATTTGATAAGGATTTTAAAATAAAATACAACAGAAGTGTTAATAAAACATGGATTTCATCAATGTGTGCTTATACTTTAGAGGTATGACTTCACATAGGCATCTCCACTATACAAATCCATTACATAGGAACTCTTTACTTTGATGGGAGACTATAGATATCATCTTATTATCCTCCATATCCCGTCCAAATTTTGATTAATCCTTTTGAATCAAATTCTCATGTGCAATTATACTAAGGTAATTTCGGTCCTATTAATAATAAACTATTTACTTTAATTGGATTAAAATAGTTTAATTACAAATGAGTAATCGCCAATCCAATTCTACCATCAAACAATTCATTTTCTTGATATTAATATACAGTATATACCATCACTTATTGTTAAAAGTACACAGAGGCTTCTCATGCAACCTTTCCTTGAAATAAATCTAGTCAAGTCGTATAGATTATGCTAACAGGGAGCTCTTCCACTAGAAATGTGGTGTAGGGTGCCAATTAGTTAACCATTGGCATATCCACGCCTATTCATCATCACCATTCCAACTCGAGACAACATAATTGGTACAAATTATACTAAGAGGTTTTATCAATCTTTAGATCGTGTATGCTAGAATATAATAATCATTCAAAAATTTAAAAATTTTAAACTCTTAATTTCCATAAAATTCTAGTCATATCAAGAAAACAAATTGTTTTTGCAGGTAAATGTTGAACTACGACTATTGTAGTTTCAAGTTAGGCTTTGTCATGAGGGGATCATCAAATAAAAGTTGATGGTAGTCAAATATTTTAATAAATATATGAATTATCATCTAATAAGGGCAAATTAATAATTTTCATGATTAATTTTTAATGATAAACATATTAAAAAATGTTATCAAGATGATCCAATTATCTTCTACCCCATCTCCACTACATATCACATATCTAGGGCATAAAGAGTCAGAATCACATGAAATAAATATAAGAAAATTTTGGATTTTATTATTAACATAATTAATACATTTTCAGTATGTTTCACGATAGGAACACTATAGCAGAAATTTATTTATTTACAGATATGAGTTTGATGCAAACAACAGTACAATGTGGTAACTTTTCGAATCTAAAGTGATGCTCATTGTTGCCAACCATTGGAAAATATTTTGGGGACATTTTCAAACATTCTAAACATGATTCATTATCCCTAAATATCATCCGTATTATGAAAAAATAATAGCTACACAACTATGCAGAAAAAAGATTCGAAATCACATTAATGTGAAAAACAAGAAGTTCTCGCACATCTAATATCCGAAACCATGTTCCCTTACGGTTTGAAAAATATCCAAAACCTTAGTCCAAGGATTTGATACCACTTTTAGGCAATAAAATATGCCTCATGCATCATGAAAGTGTGGAGATCGAATTGTATCTGATCTAGGTCGAATAGTTAGATTAGTCGATGCTGCAACAAAAAGTAAAAAAATTTCAATGAAACCATATGACATGGGAACAATTACCATGTTATTACATCAAGATCACGAGAATAATAATATTAACTCTTAAAATGTAATCGCAATCCATGAGTCTTAAGAAAAAAGACCTCTTGTCTCAAGTCTGATCTGACGTTGAGAGCACTTGTAGGTTCGTTGATGAGACACATGTTTCCCATAATCCAAAGTGATGATTCGAATGGAGAATAATCTGATTTTATATCAGGAAATTTGATGTATCCTTTACATGCTCGAGGCACCAAAGAAGATGGAGAACCACGAGCGATCAGTCTGGCAGCACGATGGTAATACGATCACGATCATGCTCTAAATAATCCCTAGGTGAATACCATAAAGGGTTGAGAGAGATGACGTGTAAGGAGAGAGAGAGAGAGAGAGAGAGAGAGTTGTTGCAACAATTGCATGTGTCTACAAAGAGTTAGGGTTAGTGTGTCTTTTATAGAATAATAGATGGTGGAGATGCACTCCTGACTAATAATCAATGTTGAGGTTAAAACATTTTAATTATGTTTCATGTAAAATATAATTTTAAAATTAATAAATCAATTATTAATTCGTTCGACAAAATTTAAATATTAAATAAATCATTCTCATAAATAAATAGGAAAGGCGAATGCCTCCTTCCAATAATGAGGAAAGGAGATAACTTCCTTCCTCATTTGGATGGGGGACATCTACCTTGAGATTTGAGAGAGATTTTCTCTTGTCAATCTCATTTAATATAATCTCATTAGATTAAATCTTTATGCATATAATTATTTACCAATAAAATTTCATCAAATAATTTGCAAATTATTTCTGACAATTACAAATAAACTATTGATATTTATAAATCACATTCATCCATCCAAAACTAAATGTAAATCACATTTACATTTAATTCCTCAATGTGAATCCAATTCACATTAATATTTCAATTGTGAATCCTATTCATAATTAATTTTATCTATGATATTGTGGATCATCTCTATATTATCAAGAGTTAATATGGATAGTGTTATCCACTTGAATCTTATCTATGATAATTAAATCCAATTCAATAGATGCCTCCTTACACATGTTAAAATGATGTGAATCATATCCATATTATGAAAGATAATTAAATCTTATTTATCATTAATTTTCTAATGCTCAGATATTGTCAATAATAGAACTATTCTTTAAATCTTTCAAGAACAGTGTGCCTTCTCCACAGATAATTGGAGATAAAGACAAGGCAATTGCACAGTCTATGTATAATGACTTGGATACTGAGATCTCATCTCATATCCAAATCTAGAAGACCTCTCAGAGATGCATAATCAAGTCAGACAAAATATATACAATCTTCTCATTGCATCATAATCTATTCAGATCAATGTCCAACATTGGACTAAGAGTGGATAACTAGTCTACAAAGTGGAGTCACTAAATTCAAACCAGTTTCATCACTCCCATGAAATGAAAAGTATCATGGTTATACAGTTGATTAAGATCACATCACCCTCTAGTATTCCTAATACACATACATTTTGCATACTAGAAGACCTTCAATAACCCTGATGTTCAGGATATTTAATCTGTCTTCTTCAGGGTTTTATCATTAAGTTTCTCATTCTATCGTTGGGAATTGGTATCGATCATATTCTTTCTAAAAGCATATATCATTCTTACAAATCCTGTCATGCTTCCAAAGCAATACAAACATCGATGGAATTTAATTGGTCCCAATATCTCATGAGTGATATCATCTCTTCTGATTCAGTAGTAAACATGTATGATCCTTTTGAGAGATCGTATTACTCGTTTGCCCATGTATGCATGACATCTCGTTGATGAATAGACCTTGATTAGGTCATCAACTTAATGGTATGCCTAATATGCATACATAGACATATAGTTATACATCTGTCACCCACCAGAGGATGCATGCCTCTATCGCGATAGCCTACGACATAGGTCTTCGATATCTCGATCTTGTTAAGTCAACTCTTTGACTTAACTCATCCAACACCTATGAATTTCTATTCCTATGTAGAGGACATGCATCAAGAGGCCAGCCATATATCAACCTTTGGAGTAAGGATTATCGTCTCCTTCTCAGTCAGGAGATCCTCTCTCGACAATAATTTGACGATGCTAGTTGAGTACTCAATATAACTCTTTAGATATCTTCTCAGCACCGACCTCTATGAGCCAACCATTGGATCAACAACTGTATGATTATCAAGATGGACATGGTACATACCATAATTTTGCTAGGGGGCCTTATAAGTGCATACATTCTTTAATCTCATATAGGGAGTGAAAATCAATAACTTTTATTGATATATAAAAACCATTACAATAACATTTTTTGTAGAAATGGTTCACCCACGGCTCACATGTCTAACACCCTCATAGAATCAATATTAGAAAACAACTAGAGCGATCAACCCTAATTGACCCCTTGTATTAACTCTATGACTGAAAGCAAAGACAACACTACCAACTACACGACTAAGAATGTGGTCACGCAACCATGGGAATTACATTGGGGCACACATGTATTGTTGATAGAGCTAGAGTGAACATCCGAGGAGCCGCTTTGTGGTCCACACAAGGCGAGACCACTAAGTCAGTGTGGCGATAGCTCTCAAAGATCAATGGACTAATCAACAAGTACCCACAACATATGAATAATCAATGAATGACAAAAATGTGAAGTACAATTTATTTTACGCTGCAAACAAAGGTGTATAGTGTGTAAGCATGTAGATGTAGAATGACTGAGAGCAAACAATGTAGCCGAAATTATTATTTATAAATAAATAATCAATAAATAATAGTGTTTATTCTGTACAATATTTAATCAAAGACTAAATGAATTAATTTGTGGTTTTAAATAAAATAATTCTTTTTATTTTATATTTATATTAAATACCTATTTTTTAAGTTTCTTATTTTTAATTTACTTTTTAATTCTAATATTATGGAATACTATATATACATAAGAGTATAAGAATATATATAATATAATGTATATATCACATAAGCTATATATGTAAAATATATATTAAATATACAAAAAATAGAAAAATATTACGAAATATAACCCTTTTTATATATTATATTTTTAAGGTTTTAAAATATTTATAAGGTATTTATAATAATTTATAATAATATAAACTATATATAGATATTTATACAATATATGGTATTATAATTATAAGTATATATAAAAACAATCAACATAAGCAAAATAAATTTTTTGTGTTTTTTTCATATTTTTATATTTTTGTGATTTTTCAAGTATGTTATTTTCTAATTTTTAAGTTTTTTTAAGTCCAAGTTATTCAAAAATAATGACTAGTTAAGTAGGTCGAATTATTTTGAGATTTAAAAATATTAGGAAAGTGCAAACATTCTAAAAATAATTTTAATATATAATAATTTATATAAATAATATTATCAAATATGAACTAATATTTTTGGAATTTATAAAGAATTTTATATTTTTTTATAGAATTTTGGATATTTTTATTTTTTTATCATTTTCTTTTTCTATTTTTAGGGAGTTTGGTCTGAACCTATAAAGTATTATAATAATCAAAATATATTTTTGGAACTTTTCAAAAAATATTAAATACTTTTCTGGGATTTTTTAACGTAAACAAGAACAAAATGTGCTATTTTGAATTTTTAATAATTAGGAAATGTGCATAAAATGCAAAACAAAATATATTCGTGAAAGAGCATGCATCTAGACACATTATCCTATTTTTACGCAATTTCTGGAGCATGGATGACATTTATAAAAATTAGACAATCAAGCAGAAAAGTATTTAAATTGGGAGGGATATATTTGCAATTAAAATATTAGGTAAGGGTTTATATGCAAATTTCTCAAAACTTTACAATTTATATTTAAATTTTATCGACCATTTTACAATTATAAAAAGGTATGCCCTTGTAAATTGCCCATCTCACGTTTGGGTCCACGTGAGGTGAGCTCGTATGGACATGGATGTAAATACAAGAAGTATGGGGTTCCATACAAAATGACCTATTTACACTTCAAATTATATTTATAGTACTAAATACAAATAAAAAAAATGGGGGTAGATAAGAAATTGCCCCACAAAAAGCCACGTGGAGCTGATGGTTCTGATTTTCTTATTTGAAAAGCGTCGGCTTCTCCTCACGCAATCCCGCTTCGACCGTAGATGGTTGAGAGTATATTCCCATAAGGGATCATATGGCCGTGACTCTGCATTTCTACAAATCCAACGGTTGCTTCTCGCCTGTGCTTCTGGCCTTGATCGAACGGCTAAGAGAGAGCTTGTAAGAATAAGGAAGAATCTTATTCCTCCCAAACTTGGGATCGATGCAGCTCACGCCTCCTATCATAGTTCTTCCTAAGAAGGTTCTCTAATGGATCCTAGGGGTGTTCTACACTGAGTGGTGATCCTAAAAGATCCAGATCCCATCGATGGGGATCTGGCGTGGCTTGTAGCGTGGAGCTCTTTCTTGTCTTCGAATGGGGCTTAGATGCCCCCCTTCTAGATATGCAAGTTAGATGGGAAGCTTCATAAGGAATGGGCAATCAGGCTTGGGCCTTTATTGTAGGGTTTCTAGATGAGATGAGGGAAGGAGGAGGTGCTCCGATGAAGGCAATGGAGGGAGCACCGATGGACTGAATCTGGGGCGATTCAGGTGGTGTGATGGGTCGAGGAAGTGGGGAACACATTGAGGAATGATGTGAGTGTGTCGAGGGAGTTGGATATGGTCGAAAATCGAATATAATATAGCCAGAGCTGGGAGCTCCGACATTCGATTTGAATGGATTTTAAGCTAAACTACAGATCCAATGATGAAATAAAATGCAGACACATGAAGGCTAAGACTAAATCTATCTTGAAATGGATAAAAAGGTCACAACTCGTACATGAACCAGGGAACAGAGGTATCACCGGAAATCCACCTTGGACCGCCTCCTGTCCACCTTGTTCCACTCCAATACACGGGGAATCTCTTGCTGTCACCATGTCTCATGGTTGGATGAGGGTAGAAAGATCTAGGGCTCGAAGAGGGATTAAATCGAGGCTGGTGGCTAGAGGGTTACTTTTATAGGATGAAAATGGTGGATCTTGCATATTCAAGGATAATACAGAGGAGATCGATGTGATATACATATCAAGCATGAATCATGGAGATGCCATCTGCAAATTTTGTTCAAGGCTCAAGGTGAGTTGATCATTTAGATCGTTAGGGGAAATGGATAGAAGTGGGTGGCTCGAGGTTCTCACAGAGGTTAAAGGTGCCAAAGGGGGAGTTGACTTGGGTCAACGTAGGAACGAATCTGGTTGGTCCTCGTGGACCAACCAAATAAATGCAAGGAGAAAATGCCTTATAAAATGAATAATAATTATTAAATGAATTAGTTAATTTTAAGTTATGAAAAATGTTTATTATTTTCTGTAGTATCTTATTTCCATTTTAATTATTTTTATGAGGCTATCTATTGCAAGTTATTATTTACATGTATAGTTATAAGTATATTTATCTACATTATATGTATTATATTTTATACACTTAATTTATATATTTATAATTTATTTAGATACATCCAAATATATTTTTATTATTTTTTCCTGATGTTATTTGTATACTTAAATAAATAAATAATTGTATTTATTATATAAGTACAAGTATGGGTAGTTCATTTATATATTTTATACACTTATTTATTTTAGTTTATTTTTAATGGTTTTATTATATTCTAAAGATGTACATATACTATAAACAATATTTACAAAATTATAAAAATATAAAATTATGAAAAATATAAAGAATAAACTAATTAATATTTTATTCAATTAAATTGTACAGTAGGGGCCTAAAACCTAACTTTTACATCTTAACTCTAAATTATATGAAATCACCTTCATTAAATAGCTAATAAAAAGTTATATAAAAATGTGATTTTGATGCATTTTGAGTTTATTTGGAGAAGATATGGATATGAGATGTTTGGGTTTTGGCTTTTTATTATGAGTGTAGAATGAATAATGTATATTATTTTGTTGTGAAATCATTTTTTTATTTTTCTATGTCTTTTTATCTACAACTTTCATGTACAAAGTTCATTGTTTTGAGGTATATATAATAAAGAATAAAATAGGTCCCAAAAATACATTATTGTAGAATAAATAATTGGGGTTTTTATTGTGTTTTGACCCATGTCTCCCCTTACTTTATTCCTTGACGACCCAGTCATCATGATGCCTAGGACTTAGGGTTTAGGGTCATAAAATACCTTTTAAATTTTATTTCCTTTTTGTTTCTTTCATTTATTCTTTTATTTTGGCTTTAAATAATGTATTTTATATAATATATACAATACATACTAAATATTAATTTAAGAAAAATAATGATATTTACATGCATTTAGCTTGGGAATGAAGGCCAAAAATGAAGTAATAAAGATGATGAAATAGAGATTCATCACCCCTTATACTTGCCTTTGCTAGTCCCTAGCAAACACTTATGCCTATAAGTACATAAAAGAAAAAAATGAAAAGGAAAAGAAAGAACTTGGATTGATTTTAATTTTCAAACTTGTCTTCACAAAATTAAAGCTTGGAGCTCAGTCGGTCCTTTGGACAAAGTTTGGTCGGAACCTTATTGAGAAACAGATTTGAAACACAACAACCTCTGGTAGTCACAAAACCTTGCTCAAGTATCCTTAAGAGCCAAGTCAGAACACTTCGATATCATACACAGTCCCTTATGACTATGAGTCTACCTTGTACAATGTGTGCCCGATTGAAGCGGTAAAAGTCACTCTTCTCCAACATGGTGATCCTAATTTTCCAATCCAATAACTCTTTCCTCAAGAAGCAGGGTATTCCCTTCTAAGTTCAAGTACCATCGTCTCAAGAAGAGGAGGTGGAGAGAAGAATGGACAATAGCCAATATAGCTACCTATCCTAGGATGCTTGACTAGTGTAGACAAGTCATCCGGATGTAGGCTCACATGAATATGTATTTGAAGATCAAACTTGCTTATTGGATATACATATATATATATATATATATACATACTTCGGCAGGAATTTTATTTTCATCCAGGCATGTCCATTTTTTTAGAGTTTTTATTGCATTTTTTGAATATATATTCAATAGCATTTACATAAGAACTTTTTTCCTCTTGAGCCAGTAGACTTTCCCACTTTAGAATCTTTATTGCAACCCACAACATTCCGTCATTGAACCTCATGGCTACTGGACCAGGTTGGGGTACAATGGCCACAGATATGTAACTTGTGATGTTTCCATTAGCTCATTCCTTGTGTCGGTAAATCCAGCCCTCTACCATTTGGCGTGTTATTCTGCGGGCTAGGCCTTCCTTGCACCAAGCTATTTACGGTGACGTGCCCCCATATAAGTGGATTCACTCAAACAAGGGTTTCTCCTACTCCGATGCCTATGAGCTTCTCCGCCCGCATGGTATCAGCCCCCCCCGGGCAGGTTATGTGTGGGCGAAGGGGTCCCTACCTAAATGCTCTTGTGCTCTCTACAGGGCTATCCTGAAGCGCCTCTCCACTACCGATAGATTGGCTGTGTGGGGCGTTTGTGGTCATTCGGCCTGCTACCTCTGTTCGATCGACTTGGAATCTCACGCCCACCTCTTTTTCAATTGCCCTTTTACGTCCAATGTGTGGGTTGATGCTTGTACTACCCTCGGCCAACCCCTACCACCGCTGCTCTCCCTTACTGAAACTGCTGAATGGATCTCTAGCCAACCGGTACTCAAGACACGCACATTCCTTAGCAATTTACTGGGGCTTGTGGTCTGGAGCACTTGGAGGGAAAGAAACTTGAGATGGACTAAGTCACAGACCTGCTGTGACGCCAAGTTGCTTAGCCAAATTGTTGACACCGCCTCTTCACTGTGGGGCAATGAGGGCACCTGAGATTTTACCAACTCAGGACCCACTGTTTGAAATATAGCAATGATTGTAATTCTGATACACGGGCATTTTTTGTATTTTTGGGCCCAATGGGGCGTCTGTACAACATTTTCTATTTGATAGAAATACATGCTTTCTTACTTAGCAAAAAAATCCAGCCCTCTACCACTTCAACTGAGGTGAGCAAAGTATAAGGTGCAGTTGTGCAAGCTAGGTCATTATCAAAAAGAGTTATCTGTGTGTTGCGACATTGAACCAAGTTTCATGGTCTCAAAGAATTAAGTCTAGTAGACCCCAAGTGCCTCAATTCTAGTTTCTATAAGGTTCATGTGAATAAGTAGATTTAAGGTCCAACCAAGATCCAATCTCCATATTTTACTTAGAATTCTTCAATTGCCAATTTCAATCCGAAAAATGCAAATGCTATATACAAGGCAAGGAAAATAATCTTGTGGTGCAATTTTCTTGTTTAAACTTTTTATGGAGTTTTGAAAAGGTTTTGGAAATTTTTTATGTGCAAAGGTTTTTCAGGATTTTTAATTTTGGAAATTTTTAGTCATTTTTGAAAAATAAAAAGATTTTTTTAAGACAAGAAATGTGTGCAGATATTTACATGGGAGTGCGTCTTGTTATTTACAACAGTTGGAGTTCAAGAATTTACAGATTTGTATGTACAACTTTTGTAAAAGCTCTTTATTTGCTTGAATTATGTACATAGTTCTCGAAATAATTTGAAAAGTTTTTTGCAAAAAAATTGAAAGATTTATTTTGTAAACTAATTTGAAAAATAAATTTTCCAAGCATTTACAAAATTTGAAAATCATTTTGCAAAGATTTGTCAAACAACATGTATAGGATTTTAAACTATTTTGCAACCATTTTCAAACCATTTGCAAATAGATTTTCAAAATATTTTATTTCAAAAAAAGAAAATAACTTTTTACAAACAAAACATTTTTACAAAGGTTGGAAATATTTTACAAAACATTTTCGAAATAGTTTCAAAAGATTTTTCAAAGCGATTTTCCAACCATTTAAAAAAATTTACCCGATTTATTAATTAGTATCCACAAAGAGTTTTTAGTGAATTTTATATACACATGTACTTTTCAATTAATTAATTGTATTTTAGCCACACTTATTGAATATACGAAAGAACAAGTTATGTTTAAAGTATATACAACATATATACGACCCCCTATACTTAGCTTGAGTTATGTCATCATAGGTCAGAGAGAAAAGAGAACGCATACCTCTCACTGAGTATAGAAGTGCCTATAATACTACGACTAAAGAATAAAAATTGAACCAGTGAGAAGTCAGTCGTCCCCCTATCCTTAGGATCAATTAATCGTAAGTATAACAGATTGTATTCTTCGTGTAGGGAGGGTTGAGGGTGGGAATGCATAAATCAATGAATCTTCCTGTCTTCCCTTATACTTAAGGTAAAATATCCCTAATATAAACATTAATACCAACAAGAGAGGAGACGTGGAGGGGATCAATTAGGGCAAAAGAGTCATAAGTTTAGGAAACAACAAAAGTGATGAAACCGAACGAAAAAAGAATACCCGACTCATCCACACTCCTATACTTAGGACAAAGTACGTCCTAATCAAGGAAAACACATGATACGGGGTGGATGAGCAAAATGGTAGATGGACGGAAGAAAATGAAAGCGGATGTACAAAGTAGGAGCCATACAAAGATCAAGAAGGTAGAAAGCATACCCTCTTCCGTGACTGCTGAAGGATGGATCAAAGAAGGTGGCAGGGTCATCAACTGACACAAACCAATCAGGATCGACGTGATGACGATCCTCATCAATCCCAAAATGGAAAGGCATGAGCTGGTCAGTGGAAGTAGTGTCGTCAGGTTTGGCCTGGGATGTCTCACGTCAAAACGAAAAGTAACAAACTCATATATGGAAGTATTCAGGTCAGGTTCGTTCTGTGAAGTCTCATGATGTCAAAATAGAAAGGCACGAACTCATCAATGGAAGTAGTAAGGTCAAGTTCGGCCTGAGAAGTCTCTCCTAAGTCTACCCTCCGCACTAAAGGTATCTATAGTGTAAATATCACGGATGTCATAAATACATCGCCACACATCGGAAGGGGGAACTCCAAGGTCTATGCTTTCCGAGTATTCCTCCTCGAAGAGGAATTCTCGGGTATCAATCTCATACATGATAAAATAAGCCTCTCTAATATCAACAAATAGTCATAGTCCTCGGGGTCTGTTAACATGGGTACACTCTCGTTAGGTGCGGTTCTCTAGTCAACAATGGGTGCGGTGATCAAGACAATGCTCTTGTCAACAGAATAAAAATGACTCTCTCCATATCCATAATCAATAATGATTCTTACATAAACGAGAAAAGGTTGTCCCAAGATGATCGGAAAATGCTCCACAGGGATGGAGGTCTCCATGGCCAATACGACAAAATCAACTGTGAAGATCATGCTCTGGATCTAAATGACGACGTTCTGAAGAATACACATCGGCCTCTTTATTAATCCATTAGCAATCTGGCAAATCAAATGATTTTCTTGAGAGGCCCAAAATGAAGAGACCGTACCATCGAGAAGGGTATGATATTTATCGAAGCACCACCATCAAGCAAAGTATGATCACAAGAATAGTCAGAAATGGTGCATCTCACAAGATATGTAGCAGTGTTCCCTTTCCTAATGTGTAGATGGTGGGTGATGGTGTGGGTTGTGGCCATGGTCAGAATGTGTTTCTTAGATCTGTTTGTCGATTTCTTTTCTTGGTTTGGGTGTAGATAGTTGGTTCATGGTCTTTTGAAGTGGAGCCTCGATAATATCATGAATAGATGCTGCCACTTCAGGATGAGTCAAATTTTTTAAAGATTTTCTATCTCGTCCATACAAGGGAAGACATCAGAATCATCGTCTACAAAAGAAAGAATAAGAGTAGTTTATACAATGTCATCCTTGGGGGGCAAAGGTGGGAACTATGGTGAGTGTGAGTGTGAGTGTGTGTTTGTGTGTATGTGTGTGTGTATGTGTGTGTGTGTGTATGTGTGTGTGTGCATAGGATGTGGAAAGGGTGCTCTCTCCTCACAACCCGACTCGGCTATTTTTCTCTAAGTTTATTTTTGGATTATTAAGTTTTTCTCATTTTTTGTATTTTGGGTGATTGCAAGCTCTCATAGGTGTCCTCAAATGAATCCATGAGTCCATAAGGTGAAGAAGCAATATGGCTCTCATTTATTCTAGTGAGGACATCTATCCTCGAGTTCATTTGATCTACTACCCAGGTTAAGTTCTCAATTGTGTGTCCATGAGAGGTGACTCCAACAGCTCAGTCTCGGGTGGGTGACATGATGGGATATATGATGGAGGTGGTAGGTAAAAATCCGATGCTTGAAATTGTGGATATGGCAGGTGCTTACTAAAATAAAAGGCAGGAGCAAAGTCCTCCTGATAAAATGGAGTTGGACTAGAGAGAGAGAGTAAGAAGGATTCACGAAGTTCAGATAAGAATAACTCCAGTCGAACATCTCTGAAACAAAAGAAGAGGATTGGGAGAGCACGGTGGTCAAGGTAAGATATGCAAGAAAAAGGTATAAATGTGCAAAGAAGACTGAGTATGCACACAAACAAACACAAATATAAACAAACAAACCCCTCAATTCACCAACTCAACAAAATGATGATCGTGAAAGTTCGATCTTTTTATCTTGTCAAAATATAGAGTTAGGTGAATTTCAAAAATTTGTACAAGCACGTAGGTAGGCATGTGATTGGGGTACTAATCCTTAGTGTATATGTCCCAAGTATAAAATGTGAACACAATGAGGGGTTATTCTCCCTCAAAGAAGGATTTTTCTTTTTGATTTTATGGTTGAGTAAAATTAGCAGTTCCAATTTTCTTGGTTATCACTTTTTTTGGATTTCAAATAAACACGTACAAGTACTAAAGATGTATCAATTCTTTTAGTAGCCTAAGTGGTCGAAATTAGAGGGAGAAAGTAGGAAAAGCAATGCAAGTGTATATCAATGATGTATGCCCAGATAGAGATGTTCATCTTGCCTCCAGCTCTCTTCATGCAAGATGCTAAGCAGAATTGAAACATACTCTATATGCTATGCAAGATGATGAAATAACCATAGAATAGTATTCGTTATTAGCGTAAAGCACGAGATCCTAACTATCTAGATATGAAATCTAAGGTCCGATCTTGGAGATTCCTCAGTGCCCACTAGAGTGGGTCCTGCAAGCATTGTGTGGAGCCTCTTGCAACACACGGTCTCAAGTCTAAATAATCAACAATTCATATTTGACTAAGTCCAAGCATGAGCTACATGTACATGCAATTTTAATTAGGGCGTCGGACCTTAATCTATCGAGAAAGCAAGTCCTATACTAGGGCTCAATCAAACAAATCAAATAAAAGAAAGGTGAAAAACTCAAAACTCGTGAAACAAAGAAAAGAAATACAAAAAATTATGAAAAAGCCGACGAGGCCCCCAAGTGAACAATCACTCGGGCAATGGACCTCGTGAAGTGTCGAAGTGTTCAATGTCCACAATGTCTATAACTTTTATTTACAAAAAGAAAAAGAAAACTCTCTTTACAAAATAAAACAAAAAACTAAAAGTAACTGCTCTGTTGTCTGACCTCTCCTTGCCTCCTTCCCTTACTCTTGGTCAGCTCAGGTGCGTCAAATTCCTAAGAAGTCATCATTGTCGGTCAGTTCCTCGCAAGAAATATCAACAAAGAAAGAGATGGTCAGAAACAGTCAAATTAATAGCAAAAATAAAAAGCAAAAATAAAAAAGGAATCATGTACAAAAATGAATGCTACACTCCGTTGCTCCCTAGCAACGATGCCATTTGATAGGGACAAAGTGAATATCCGAGGAACTACCTTGTGGTCCACACAAGGCTGGATCCCTTTCTCAATACAATAACGGGTCGACAAGACAGAGAAAGGTAAGCTGCAAGACTAGGAGGATTCACTAAGTCGCTGTGGCGATAGCTCTCGAAGATCAATGGACTAATCAACAAGTACCCACAACATTTGAATAATCAATGAATAAAAAATATGAAGTATAATTTGTTTTACTCTACAAACAAAGGTGTGTAATGTGTAAGCATATAGAGGTCGAACCACTGAGAGAAAACATGGTAGCCAAAATTATTATTTATAAATAAATGATGAATATATAATAATATGTATCGTGTACAATATTTAATAAAAGAATAAATGAATTAATTTGTGGAGTTTTAAATAAAATAACTCCTTTTTATTATATTATTATTATTATTATTATCAAGTTTCAGATTTTTTAATTTCTTTTTTAATTTTAAAATAATGTAATTCTTTATAGATACATAAAATTCTAAGAATATATATAAGATAATGTATATATGACATAAGGTATATATGTATAATAGATATATTAAATATATAGAATTTTTAAAAAAATAAGAAATGTAGCCCTTTTTATATATTATATTTTAGGTTTTTAATTTATTTATAAGGTATTTATAATAATTATTAACAATATAGACTATATATAGGTCTTTATACATAGAGGTTAATGGGGCTGCCCCCAGGGAGTAGCCAACTTAGCTACTCCCACCCCTATTTTTCCCTCATTTTTTAATTTTTTTGAAAAATAAAAATTTGTATATTCATCATTATATCCCTCTCACATTCTATTAAAATTTCGTCAGAAACAGAGACTCCTACGGCCTCCATCCAAACATGGTCGATTTAAAAAATCCTGCGACCGTTAAAAAAATGACGTCTGGATGGAGGGCTTAGGAGTCTTTGTTTCTGACGAAATTTTAATAGAATGTGAGAGGGATATAATGATGAATATACAAATTTTTATTTTTAAAAAAAAATAAAAAATGAGGGGAAAATAGGGGTGGGAGTAGCCAAGTTGGCTACTCCCTGGGGGCAGCCCCATTTAACCCTTATACATATAGGGTATTATATTTATAAGTATAATTAAAAATAATCAAAATTTGCAAAATAATGTTTTTGTGTTTTTCATATTTTATACACATTTTTATCATTTTCAAGTATTTTTGCTTATTTTAGGTATTTTTTAAAGCCCAAAGTATTCAAAAAAGTGACCAGTTAAATAGAATGAATTTTTGAGATTGAAAAATACTAGCGACGAGCGCGGAAACTCTACGTTAATTTTGTGGAATTAATAAATAAAATGTTGGAGTTGTAGTTGGAAACTTCAACGATTCATCAACAATGATCACACCAAGAAACGATACAAGAAATGTTAGAGTGGCACAACCCTCTCCGTTGATCATCTTGACTCCACAACGGAGGAGGAGGCTTGGTGCTTTATGTAGCAACATGAGTTGAGGAGATCCCAAGATCGCGCCTCCAAGGAGTTCGTCACCTCAAGCCCAGACTGTTGTCACCGGCCTGGAGCTCGGACTCCCTTCCTCATTCTTGTGAAGAAGTGTTATATGGAGGATATCAGTCGATCTAGGCAGATATAGGTGGATGCCCCCTCATGGTCGACCGACTAGAGGTTTAAATAGGATACGAGCAATGGGAGGTTGGTCGATGAGGGGAGGATTGGGGTGATAAGGGATAAACGATCAGAGGTTGCAGGTTTCCAGGAGGGATAAGGAGATAAAGAGAGGGTCGTCAGTCGCTAAGGGCTTGAAGGGATAATGGTGGTTGGGGATTGGAGAGGATATGATAGAGGGGAGGTTATGACCTGGGAGTTAGGTTTCGATGGTCAGAGACTCAGTCAATGAAAGGGAGGATAGAGTGGTTAGGGTTTTGAGTCATGGTGGTCAGCCTGAGGTGGCGTTGCTGGAGGATCGAGGGTTAGAGGAGAAGCAATGCCAGTGTAGCAGAGATGGAGAGGGAGGAGTCCTCATGTGCGGGCACCTGCGGAGGAGGGAAGAAAAAAGTCACGTGCTAGGCATGTGACTGAGAGAAGAGAGGGGGCTCACATGCTAGTCATGTGGAGAGAGAGGGAGAGGGGTCCAGGAGCCATGTGGCTCTAATGATTGCGTGCCATATGGCATGCATTGGCCAAAGAGTTGACCAGTGCTTAAAATGCATCACTAAATAGATAAAAAAATAGAAAATAGACTTGGATGCAAGAGTGCTCAACACGAAAAATATTGATATAAATGCAAGTTACAATACTCATGAAGGATTCATATTCAAAGGAATGCAGAATGCAAGGTATTTTCGATATTTTATGTATATAAAATATCATTTTTTTTGTTTCAATTTTTCATTTGATTTTCTATGATTGAATAAATGCATGCAAAAATCAAGCATGCTATGAAATGATGAAATGGACTCTATCGACATTTTTTGAAATTTTTATAGGTTTTGAATAGGTCAGAAAAATTAGGGAAGCTAATTATGTATAAGTGGATTAAGTTAGAAGGATGAAGTCATAATTGGTATTTTTTATTGCTTTCTGATTATTTTGGACTTTTATTTTTATGTGATTTATTAGAATAATGAATAAATTAAAGAAATGCAAGAGAAAATGATTAGAATAAATGAAATATGCACATGAAATGATAGGTCAAAATCAGTGAAAATGTACAATTTGTAAAAGAGGCCCAAAATCCAACTTTCACAAATGAGCTCTGATTTCTATGGAATTGGTCTTATTTTCAAGGTATTTGAATGTATTATTTAAAAGTGAGTAGAGTGAAATCAGATGCTGTATGAGAACGATATCAACGTTTTAGTTCATCTGGTCTGAAATTAGAGTTTGAGATTATTTTGCATATAAACAAGTTGGCATTCTTTTAGGATTTTTCATGGTTTAAGGTTAATGATATGTTTACAATGGAGGAGGTTTGAGGTCAATTGGAGTAGCACAAATTAATAAAAAATGCATGAAGTTAGATGAAAATGCATGTATAATTATGAATGCAATATGAAGTGTTTAATTTATGAAAATTATTTACAGGTTCCTAAAAGTTAATTTTATGAAGTTAACACGTAAATGATCCTAAATTCTCATGATGAAGCTCTATTTTCAGCTAATTAGAGTGATGAATCACAGATTCATTAACTATATAAGGCAAACTCTCAAAACTAATTTTAATATATAACAATACATATAAATAAAACCACCAAATATAAAATAATATTTTTAGAAATTTTGAAGAATTTTTGTATTTTTATAAGATTTTGGATCTTTTTAATTTTTATCATTTTCTTTTTCTAAGGGATTTTTAGTCTGAAGCTATAAAGTATTATAATCAACAAAATATAATTTTTTGAATTTTTTCAAAAAGATTGTATATTTTTTTTGGATTTTTAAACAAAAAAGGAATAAAATCATGCTACTTTGAATTTAATAAATAGGAAATGTGCATAAAATTAAACCAAAATGTGTATCATGAAAGAACATGCATCCAGGTATATTATCCTATTTCTACATAATTTTTAGAGCATCGATGGTATAAATAAAACTTAGACAATGAACCATAAAAATATTTAATCTAATAGGGGCATATTTGTAATTAAAATGAAAGGCAAGGATTTATATGCAAATTTTCCAAAACTTTACAAGTGATATTTGAATTTATTTGAACATTTCACAATTACCAAAAAAATGAGGGTGTACCCCTGCAAATTGCCCACCTCACGTGGGGGTTCACGTGAGGTGAGCTGACATGGATATCAATGTAACTACAATAAGCAGTAAGGAGTTTCATATTGAATGACCCCATTTATTTACACTTCAAATTATATTTACAGGACTAAATACAAATGAAACAAAAATGAGTTAGATAAGCAATTACCCCAAAAAGGCGCACATGGCTGACGGTTCTGATCTTCTTACTTGACACACGTTGGCCTCTTCTCGCACGATGTCGCCTCAACATAGACGGTTGAGATTAGATCCCCAGATGGGATCAGACGGTCATGACTCTGCAAATCCAGCTGCTCGCTTGGGCTTCTGGCCTTGATCAGATGGCTGGGAGAGATCTTGGAATAACATGGAAGAATCATGTTCCTCCCAAACTTGGGATCGATACATCTCGCGCCTCCGATCTTCGTTCTTGCTAAAAAGGTGCTCTAATGAATCATGGGGTGGTCCGCATCGAATGGTAGTCCTAGAATGGTCTAGAGCCCATCGATGGGGCTCTAGCATGGCTTGGAGCGTGGAGCTCTTTCTTATCTTCAAATGGGGCTCAGATGCCCCTTCCAAACCTGCAATTTAGATGGGAAGCTTCACAAGGAACGGGAGATCATGCTAGGCCTTTATTGTTGGGTTTCGAGGCAAGATGAGGGAAGGCAAAGGTGCTCCGGTGAAGGCAGCAGAGGGAGCATTGATGGACTGAATCTGGAGCGATTCGGGTGGTCTGATGGGTCGAGGAAGTGGGGAACGCATCGAGAAATGATGTGAGCGTGTCGGGGGAGTCATATACGATCAGAAACAGGGTGTAACAGAGCCGGAGCTAGGAGCTCCGGCGATCGATTCAATTAGATTTCAAGCTAAACTACAGATCTAATGATGAAATAAAATGCAGAAACATAAAGGCTAAGACTAAATATATCTAGAAATGGATAAAAAGGGCACACCTCATACCTGGAAACTAGAGAGAAGAGGTGCTGCCAGAGCTCCACCTTGGACCACCTCCTCTCCTCCTTGCTCCGTTCCAGCATCGTAGGGGATCGCCTGCTGTCACCAGGTGTCACGCTTGGCTGAGAGTAGAAGGATTTAGGGATCGAAGAGGGATCAAATCGAGGCAAATGGTAGGAGGGTTATATTTATAGGCTGAAAATGGCAGATATTGCAAATTGATTCAAGTAAAACGGAGGAGATCAATGGGATCTAAGTATCAGGCATTAAACATGGAGATCCTGTCTGCAAATTTCGTTCAAGTCTCAAGGTGAGTTGGTCATTAGATCATTAGGGGAAATGGAGAGAAGCAAGCGGCTCGAGGTTCTGACAGAGGTTAGAGGCACCAAAGGGCGAGTTGACTTGGGTCAACACCAGAACGAATATAGTTGGTCCTCGTGGACCAACTAGATAAATGCAAGGAAAAATACCTTGTAAAATGAATAATGATTATTTAATGAATTAGTTAAATTTATGTTATAAAATAAAATTATTTTTTATTTTCTGTAGTATTATGTTCCCATTTTTAACTATTTTTATGAGGCTATTTATTACAAGTTATTATCTACATGTATAGCTATAAGTATATTTACCTACGTTAAATATGTGTGTTTATTTTTATTTTTAAGTTGTATTTTATTATTTTATACATTAATTTATATATTTATAAATTCTTTAGATATACGCAAATATATCTTTATTGTATTTTTCTGATGGTATTTCTACACTTAAGTAAATAAATGTATTTATTATGTAGGTATAAGTATAAGCAGTTCATTTTTTATATTTTATATACTTATTTATTTAGTTTATTTTTAATAGTTTTATTGTATTCTAATGATGTGCATATACTATAAATAATATTTACAAAATTATAAAAATATAAAATTATGAAAAATATAAATAATAAATAAAATGAACATTTTATTCAAGTAGATTGTACAAGAGGGTTCCAAAACCTAACTTTATCATCTTATCTCCAAATTAAACGAAACCACATTCATTAAATAGCTAATAAAAATTTATATAAATTATAAGTGATTTTGATGCATTTTGAGTTTATTTGGAGAAGATATGGATCTAAGAAGTTTGGATTTTGACTTTTTATTCTGAGTATAGAATGAACATTGTATATTGTTTTGGTGTGAAATTGATTTTGTATTTTTTTATATCTTTTTATCTATGACTTTCATTTTATTGGTTTGAGGTATAAATAATAAAGAATAAAATTGATCCCAAAATGCATTATTGAAGAATAAATAATTACGGTTTCTATTGTGTTACCCTTATCTCCCCCTACTTTATTCCTTGTCGACTCGGACATAATGATGCATAAGTTTCGAGGTTTAAGGTCATAAAATACTTTTGATATTTTATTTCTTTTTTTCTTTTATTCTTTTATTTTGACTTTAAACAATGTATTTTATACAATATTTATACAATAGATAATAAATGTTAATCTCGGCAAAATAATGATATTTACATGCATTTAGCTAGGGAATGATGGCCAAGGGACCAATGGTGCATGCCCATCCTTGCAGTTGCTATGATATTTACATACAATAGATAATAATTTATTTTTCTTTCCTTTTACTCTTCTACCTAGGGACCCAAGGGTGCGTGCCCATCCTTGCAGTTGCTACCTCCTACTACCCAATGCACCACGAGAACTCCATCTATGTGCAAGTCAATCTCTTTGTGGCATTCTACATCCATGGGAGCACAAAGGCTCACGTTAGAATTACATCCACGACAACAATATCATAATAAGCATCAAATTCATCAAAGTACATAAATCTAGATATTGCTTGGTCATAGAACATATTCTTTCACTTGTATTACTTTCAATGTGATGTCCCCTTATAATATCTGAATTAAGGAAAAAATTCCATTTCATTTCATCCAATAGGCAATTATTTAATCGCATTGATCACAAATCATATAACCTATAGATATCTACCATAATTGTCATTCAATTCTTTTATTTAAAATATCAAAGGGTCCCAACAGATAAGTATTGATCAACCATGCTATTTAATCATTTGGTCAGTAATGATCGATCATATATATTGGCGGAACGATTAGTCTGATCAATAAGTCAAATGACCTGATTGACCAGCTCGATCAATTGGTCAATTATAATCTTTGATCATTATGTAGATAGTGAGTTTCACAAATTTGAAAACTACAAGTAGATGATCACCATTCTACCTGATCAATATGATGTAAAAATCATTTTTTTACCTAGCGGAATTCCCAAAAAATGAGGAAAATAATGATGATATGGTTTCAAAATGCGGTTTTCATGCGATGAAAATGACTCCAAACAGACTTTGATCATCTGTAAATGACCAACAACAAAGCGGAAGTACGCAAATTTGTGCCTTCGCGGACATTCTCTTGGATACATCCTCCCGCTAAAAGCCACATCTTTGGAGAACCTCCCTTGAGATGTAGGCAAGATCCGAGATGACTTATTTACACTCTTCATGATGACAACTTCCATTTGTGAATCGGATATTGAAAAGTTGCTACTGTGGCGAAGTTCTGATGAGGGTCGGAACCCTCCAGCAAGGCTTAGGTGTCTAATCGTTACAAGGTTCAACCACTTGGGCCTTATATGGGCTCGGATCCATATCCAAAAGACATAAACCAGCTTTTTCACGCGTAACTTTCTTATACATAATTTGTTTTCGATGTTTTTAGGTTCATTGGAAAAGTCTCGAAGAGTAATAAAATATTAATATTCACTTGTCCAATTTGAATAGTGGATTAGGTCATAACATGAGATTTAGTGAAATTGGATGCTTAGGATCTCACAACAACAAATATATATTCCTTTGAGATGATAAGTGAGGATTACATAATTGGGATGATAGTAGAGAGCCGGGTAGGCTCAATTGAGGGGCAGGAGTTAGAAGGTTGGACATAAAAAAAATAGTAACAGCATCGCAGACTATGATAGTTGTTGGGTTGTGACTTACACTTGTGATGCTAGCACACTGGTGGAACATGGAGTTTGGATAGTGACGATTGGGATAACTTGAACATTACAATATGTGATATGAGATATTTTATTCAAGATCTTAGCAATTGTTGAAGAAGAAAGAGAAAATATATGGCAGTTTGTAGTATGATGCAATAATATAAATGCAGATGGAGACATTTATACGGTTGCAATATTTCCGATCTTAAATATAAGCTTAAATTTGTTAAATAGTTTGTGAAATTTAGGAAAGCCGATCAAGCAATCGCAATAATAGGAAAGTGTAAAACAAGAAATAATCGATTTGTTTTTTGCCATGTTGGGAAATTGTTGTGCTTGATTTTCATCAATGGTGGAACAATCCAAATCATCTTTTACCGATACTTCAAAATAGATGTAACAACAACAAAGTCTTTTCTCACATTAAGTAAGGTAGGCTACATGGATTCTTTATCACCATTCAGATCTATCTTGAGTCATTTTTGGATTTAGATCCAAAAATTAAGATCCCTTTGTATAGTCTCATTCCAACACTTCTTTGTCCTTTCTCGCCCTTTCTTAGCCGGCTCAACATCACAAAACTTGCATCTCCTAACTGGTGCATTAACCGACTTCCTTTGCAAATGGTCAAACCACTTTAAGCGGTTTTCTCGCATCTTATCTTCGATCAGAGCTACATCAACTTTCCTTCTGATTGCATCATTCCAAATCCGATCTTTACGTATGTTCACTCATCTACATTAGTTTTTTATTTCTGCTACTGTCATCCTTGCACATGTTAATGATTCATATGCAAACATTCATATCTGTAGAGCATTTTCATTTATTAAATTATCATCTATTTTTATTCTAAAATAGATGATAATTTAATAAATGAGTATTAACTAATGGATTTGAAACCAAATACAATTTGAAGAAGATTTTCACATTTAGCCATTGGAAAGAAATTACTTTACTGTAGTTGGATAGACGGCAAACTTTCACCCTTCCCATTTCAGAACCAAGCAGTGGCTGCGGGAACGGACGGGAAATAGAACCCACTGGAATCGGGAGTGTCGACACGCTGTCCAATGTCCATCCGTCGGGGCCAGCACATATCAACTCAACGTCAAACAAACGAAGATGGGAGGACCCAATCCACACCTAATCGAAACAGCGGTGGACACCCACAGCGGTCTCCATTGCAGACCCACAGAGAGAGACAGCCTTGGTATCCTTGAACCTCACTGCACAAGACAGAGCCTTTGACCTTAACCAAAAGAGGCATCAGCTGACCCACCAATGACCTCCCTCGCCTTTACTTCCTTCTTCGACAGTGGCTTTCCGAGGATAGGATGCAAACGTGGTTGAGGAGATTGCTTTGGGGGTGCACTCTGTACATGGTTATCTTCCTCCTACTTGACATGCTATGTCTACGTGCATGTCCCCGCAATTGCGAAAGGAAATGCTCGATCTGTTGTAATCCGATGGCGACACGTTTGAATTTTGCGGTACCTTCTCTTTCTCCATTCTTAACTCTCAAAGTGTGTTTGGTATCTGGGTTAAGGTAGATTAAATTGGTTGGGGGTAACTCGTTTTTTGTATTTTCGTATTTGGATAGAGAGTTAAAGTAGGGGTGTGCTAGAAGTGGGTTTGTTGTGATATGATTGTATCGAAGTTTGAAAAAGTGAGTAGTTATTGTGATGCGCTTGTATTAAAGTTTGAAAAAGGTAGTAGAAGTGGAATAGTTTATAATTTTTGTATGATATTATGGTATAATATATTATTTTTTGATGGAATTGATGATGGAGAATTGATTGATTTATTTATTTTTAAAAATAAAGTGGAACCCACATGTAGAGAGAGAGAGAGAGTTAAGGGGTGACACGTATCTTTTTCCCTTTATCAACTGCCTTCTTTTTTTCCTCAAAGAAGTCTTTACGCAGTGATGTATTATTACCCTATTAGAGCTAGAGCTCTACAAACATATCCAGGTCAGCATATATCCAATATGACTCATTAATATCGATCCTAAATTACGGAATGTCGGTTTGAAAATACCTTGTCAGGATCCTTACGCTATAATGTGCTTCGTAAAAAAACTCACGTGCAAGAACAAGTATCATTGCTCCCATTGATGTAAGAATATGGAAGTCATTGTATATCATATAGATGCGACACCTGAGCTCCCGTCCGGGAGAAGTAAAATATCTTGTGCTGTCCGAAGGAAAATATCTTTTTGTTATCATTTGAACTACATATCAGATGACGGATGTCCTTAGTTGGTTACGTTGGAGAATGGAAACAAATGTTCCCTGACACCCTGTTCAATAAATTAAGATGAGTGCCTCGACGACAAGGGTCGTCTTCTACATGTGGTTATGGGATTCCCCTACACCTCTAGATTGGTCCTCTACACGGCCTTGTTGTGCGTAGGTTCGGTAAGCTTCTAGACTTCGAAACCTAACGTGCTTGACACGAACATTTCCCTTGTACTCTTCCATTTTCGCAACTTGCAGTATGATGTTTCCTTTGTACATGATCGAAACCTTTGAAGTCCTTCTCGAACCCGAGATCCCATTTCATCCTCCCCGGAATCGGGTGAGAAGATGAGACATGAAAATTTCTTCTATCCAAAAACAAATATATTGAGCGTTCCTCTAGAGATTCGCATTCTCGACATTCGATGGTCTACCTGCCAAGGCCTGTTATGGGAGCTCGAATTGACGACGTCCAAAATAAATCCACCTCCGTTCATTGAAAAGGCTCGGACAATTTCCAGATCGCGACGGAAAAGATGGACATTACAACCAGCAAATCAAAGGAGGGAGAGGGAACCTCGAGCAACTCCCTGGAATTGCACGCACTCCCGACTGCTAAAACCCTGGGTATGACTTTTTGTCAATCTTCTGACCGTAACATCTTCTGGGATTGGGTTTGACATAAACCCTAGATTTCTCGGTCATACTACCCTTAAACTTTATTTTCTAGCATTGCTAAGATCATTCGTACTGACAATGCTCTTAAGTTAACCCAACAGGACTTAACCTCTTGCTTTGCATCTCAAGGAACTGTTCATCTAACATCATGTCCATATACCTCACAACATAATGGTATAGCTGAGAGGAAACTCTGATACTTGCTAAATATTGCCACATCTCTTCTTAATCAAATGAATGTTCCTAAACACTATTGGAGGGATGTTATCCTTACTGCAGTTTATCTCATTAACTGTGTTTCTTCGTCTGTTCTCGGAGGGGGAACTCCATTTTCCTTACTTTTAAACCCTACTGAGTCTTCTTTTTCCATTCATCTGTGAATTTTTCTTGTATTGCTCTTGTTCATAACTTTCATACAGCTGACAAATTATCCTCTCTGCCATCAAATGCATCTTTGTTGGATACTCTCGTACTAAGAAAGACTATCGTTGTTATGATCCTATTAAACATCAATACTATGTGTCTGCTAATGTCACCGCCTTCGAGCAGACAGGTTATTTCACACAGACTATGAGTGACATTCCTCTGGACCTCCCTCCACCAATCGTTTATACTCACCAACGTATCTTTATACCTTCTACATCAGTGTATGTACCTTTGCTTATCCCTTTTATGCAGGATGATATGACCACTTCGAGTGCTCCTACCACTGCTACTCCGGGTGTACCTGAGGAGTTTCCTATAGCTCTATGCAAGCAAAAAAGGCAATGTACGTATCAACCCATGTCACATTTTACTTCTACCGATGAGTTAACTAATTGTGACAAGAGATTTATGGATACTCTAAATGTTATTTCTGTTCCAAGAGATCATTCCAGTGTAACGCAAGATCATGGTTGGCAACAGGTCATGGATGAGGAGATGGAAGCACTTACCTCCCGGAGCATGAGGGATCTTGTGTCGTGCCCCCGGGAGTTTTCCCTATGGCTTGTTGATGGGCCTTCATGGCCAAACAGTCGTCTGATGGTTCTATTGAAGGTTGAAAGCCAGACTTGTTGCCAAAGGTTTTACACAAACCTTTGGGATTGATTATTTTGAGACCTTCTCACCTGTTGCTAGAATGGGGTCGATACGTACCATTCTCTCTGTTGCTGCCAATAAGGCTCGGCCCATTTACCAACTTGATGTGAAGAATGCCTTTCTTTATGGTGACCTTGAGGAGAAGTTCTACATGATGTAATCGTTGGGTTATGAAATCGAGGGGGAGCATGTATGTCGACTACGCAAGGCCATTTATGGCCTGAAGCAGAGCCCCAAGGCATGGTTAGACAGGTTCATTATGGATATCAACACACTTGATTTTCAGAGGATAACATCTGAATACTCTATCTTTGTTAGACAACGGTCCACTAGCATGATCATTCTTGTTGTCTATGTTGATGATATGGTTGCCACAGAAGAAGATGTAGACGGTATTCAGGAGAACAAGACCTTCCTCCATAAGGTCTTTTTCACGAAAGACCTCGGCCAACTTCATTATTTCCGTGCCATTGAGGTAATACGCACTACAGAAGGGCTCCATCGTCCACATAGGAAGTATTGCCTCGATATATTGACTGAGGCAGGACTACTTGGATGCAAGTCATCTGACATCCCTGCATAAGGGAGAAAACATTCAGCATTTACTAATCTAACTTTTGAGGATGCAACATGGTACATAAGCTTAGTGGGAAAGTTGCTCTATCTGACTGTTACTAGGACAAATATATCATATGTTGTGAGCAAAGTCAGATAGCATATGGAGAAGCCTCTTTACACTCACTGGCAGGATGTTCTTTTGATGTTTCGATATTTAAAGGAATCTCACGAACATGGACTCTTCTATGGGGTGAATGTGCACACTAATATCTCTGTCTATACAGATTCTGACTATGCTAGCTTTCCTGAGGATCGTTGATCCACTACAGGATACTCCATGTTTGTTGGGGACAACCTTGTCACTTGGCAACAAAACAAGAAGCAGACAGTGGTCCACATCTCCAGTGAAGAAGCAGAGTACACAATGGCTCAAGCCACCTATGAGATCACATGGCTTGTCTCTTTCCTAACAGAACTTGGCATGTCAGTCGTTACTCTTGTACCCTTATACTGCGACAACAAGTATGCCATGTATATCACCACCAATCCAGTTTTCCATGAGCGGATAAAACACATTGAAGTTGATTGTCATTTCATTCGTGATGCAGTACAAGGAGGACGAAACATAACTCCACACATCTCTACTGAACTTCAACTTGCAGGCATCCTCTCAAAAGCTCTTCTAAGGAAGCGCCTAATGTACATAGTATCCAAGTTAGGCATGTTCGACATATATGCTCCAACCTAAAGGGAGTGTTAGAGTTATTATATTTACATTTATATTCATGACCCTTCGAGCTCCATAACCCTTCTAGGGTACTTATGTATTTTTCCTTTTGTATTCTCAAGGATTTTCTCACAAATATAAGAGACCATAACCCTATGGAATAAACATCTCATGTGTTTCTCTTCACCATAGTTGTAACAAGTGCACACATGTCAACGTGCAAACATGAGGGACAGTATCACCTAGAAATTCTCACCTCCCCTATTTTTAGCCAGTGTTCATGAAAGCGGCCTGTACGGCCGCATATGCGTATGTGGTGCCCTCAGCGCACCGCTTTCATGAAGCCCCCCATTATGCGCCATGTGCGCTTATGTGGGCCGCATATGCGAGTTGTGCGGCCGCATACATATTTATTTATTTATTTATTATTTTTTTTAATTTATGTCACGTTTTTATTGTGTTATTTGCGCCACATTTTTGCTTGCTTTTGCATGTATGCCAACCAATTATTTCATGGTCGTTTAAATCCATCGTCAAAGTAGTTGTACTGCGAGATTGGAGTAAACACTCAAAGAAGAAAAAGAATAATGTACTAATAATTTAGCAAACTAATTTAGTCAACTAATAATTATTATGAATTGTTGGGATAAAATTTATTCATATGATAAAAGAGATCCCAGGGCTCTCTTATATAGAAGAAGAGCCATGTGTTAATTACATAAGTGATACTCACTGAAAACATAAAACGTAAATATAATACGGTGATAAATAAACATCTCAACACTCCCCCTCAAGCTGGAGTATAAATATCAATCATGCTCAACTTAGGACAACATCTCTGAAAAGGACCTCTGGCCAGTGCCTTCGTGAAGATATCTGCAGTCTGATCTCCTATGGAAACATGAGAGGTGGATATAAGTCCTTTCTTGATCATGTCTCTAGTGTAGTGACAATCCACCTCGATATGCTTTGTACGCTCATGAAAAGAAGGGTTATTGGCAATAACCAAAGCTGCTTGATTATCACATATAAGCTTCATAGGAAGAGAGACCTCAACAGTAAGGTCGATTAATACTGATCTGACCCACATCATTTCTATACATCCTTGTGCCATCGCCCTGTATTCAGACTCAACACTAGATCTGGCCACCACAGTCTGCTTCTTGCTTTTCCATGAAACAAGTGAGCTGCCTATAAAGATAGCAAAACCAGAAGTCGACTTTCTGTCCTTGGGACAACCAGCATAATCTGCATCTGCACATCCTGTCGCCTCAAGTGATACATCCCTACTAAACATGAGGCCAGAGCCAGGTGTGAAGTCTTCAAATACCTCAAGATCATATGTACAACATCCATATGTATCTTCCTTGGCTGCTCCAAGAACTGACTGACTTTGCTAACTGCAAAAGCAATATCCGGCATGGTAATGGTGGCGTATATGAGCTTCCCAACAAGCTCTCTATATCTCCTCCTGTCAATTTCTTCGGTATCCTCATCATATAATCTCATTCTTGTGTCCATAGGAGTAGAAGCAGGTTTGCACCCTTTTACCTGTCTCAGATAGAAGATCCATAACAAATTTTCTTTGATTCATCACGAGTCCACGTTGATTCCTGGCGAACTCTAATCCAAGAAAGTAGCAAAGATTGCCAAGGTTCTTAGTCACAAGCTGCTGACCAAGGAACTCCTTAACAGTAAGAATTGCATGCTCATCATCTCCTGTAATCACAATATCATCCACATAAACAAGAATAGCCACGGTACCTCTACGCGACCTCTTTACAAACAGTGAGTGGTCCGCAGTAGATCGCGCAAACCCCTTTTTCTCTATCAACTCCGATAGCTTTTGATACCAAGCTCTCGGACTCCGCTTCAAACCATAAATCGCCTTGTAAAGTCGGCACACCTTCTGAGACTCCCCCTTAGTAGCAAATCCTGGTGGTTGTTGCATATATACTTCCTCCTGGAGATCCCCATAGAGAAAGGCATTCTTGACATCAAGTTGATATAGAGGCCAGTCTCTGGAAACGGCAACAGATAGCAAAATGCGTAGTGTTGAATGTCTTGAAACTGGAGAGAAGGTGTCTTTATAATCCACCCCATAGGTTTAGGTGAACCCTCAAGCCACAAGCCGTGCTTTGAATCGGTCGACATTGCCATCGGACCTTTGCTTGACCGTGAATGTCCATTTGTAGCTCACAATAGATGCTCCTGGTAGAGGTGCGACAATGCTCCATGTGCCACGCGATCGCAAAGCCGCCATCTCTTCTTCCATAGCAAGGCGCCACCTACTGTCCTGGAGCGCCTCCTGACACGTCCTCAGGATAGTAACAGCCGATAGTCCCACTATAAACTTCCTGTAGTCCTCTGACAGATGATCCAAAGAAACATGGGTAGCCATTGGGTACGTAGCACATTGGCGACGAGGTTTCCTTAGAGAAATTGGTATCTCCAGGTCATCAGCCTCACCGTCCTCTGGAATTAACTCTTCCTGTTCATCATTAAAATCTCCAGTGCCATCAGTAGAAATAATATGTTCCTGACATACTTGAGGCATGGTGGATGATGTGGTAGGTGCATGAGCAGAGGGACGAGTAGAAGACCTGTGAGTATAAACATGTGGTAAGAATGTAGATTCTTAGGGAGGAGGTGAGGATGGAGGTGGCGGTGGGGGTGGTGGTGTAGGTGGTGAAGACCGCGGAACATCACAAGGAGCAGATGGAGGTGGAGGAACCGCAACATCCTCTTGGGATCCAGTATTAGACAACCTGTCACCTGTAGGAGAGAAATACATAACAAATTCGAAAAATATAACATCGGCACTGACATAGTATTTTCTGCCAACAGGATCAAAACATCTATACCCTTTTGGGGTACGGGAATAACCAACAAAGACACATTTGACAGCTCTAGGTGAGAGCTTGTCATGGCCAGGAGTAAAGTCATGGACAAAAGCTACCAATCCAAAAACACGAGGTGTAAGTGTGAAGAGTTCCTTCTCGGGAAACGCAATTGAGAAGGGACTCTTCTCTCCAAGAATAGTAGATGGCATGCGATTTACCAAGTAACAGGCGGTTAGAACCGCATACTCCCAGAAAGAATGAGGTGTACTGCTATGAATCAACAAGGTCCTCGTGATGTCTAATAGGTGACAATGTTTGCGTTTTGCAACCCCATTTTGCTGTGATGTATAAGTGCATGAAGTCTGAGAACAATACCCAGAGACTGGAGAAATTCTGCCAAATGAAGAGTAGAGAATTCCAAAGCATTGTCGGTACGAATATATTTGACTTTAGCAGAAAATATGTTGTTGATCTCAAGAAGAAAAGTTTTAATTATAACACCTACTTCAGACTTATGTTTAAGTAAGAAAACCCAAGAAAGTCTAGAATAATCATCCACAGCAACAATATAAAATCTATGCCCTTGATGATCAGGAACACGACTTGGACCCCAAATGTCAAAATGAAATAACTCAAAGGACCGACTACTACTACGACTTGGATGACTCGAAAAAGAGGAGCGATGGTGTTTCCCAAGCTGACAAGCTTCACATTCCAGAGTAGTACGAGTAGATATTTGCTGGAGAACATGTATCATCTTTTGTAGAGGAAGATGGACAAAGCGAAGATGCCACAGAAAAGGCGAAGCAGATCCAGAGGGAATAAAGGCAACCCCAGCACATGACCGAACAACAAGTTTATATAATCCTCCCTGCTCACGGTCATGAATAATCATCCTGCCAGTTAGTATGTCCTGAAACATAAGAGAAGAGGGGTCAAAAATAGCACGACAGTATAAATCTTTTATAATCTGACGGATAGACAAAAGATTCATTTGAAAGTCTGGAGCATGTAAAACATTCTGAAAGCATATAGAAGGGGCTAAAACAATCTCCCCCTGACCAACAACAGGTAACCGAACTCCATTGGCTATGATTACATAAGCCATGGAGGAATAGTCTTGTATAAGGAAAACTGTGTGCGATCTCCACACATGTGATGAGATGCTCGAGAATCTATAATCCAATATGTCACATCGGAACTGTTGCTACTGGTACTGGTAAGCACATATGAAATACCTGATGAAATAGGCAGTGCTTTGGCGGTGGCCGCTGCATCTGATGGTCCTGCAGTCTGAGTCACAAGAGTGGCCATTTCTCGAAGTCTCGAGACAAGATCATCAAAACATGCATCAGTTGTAGGTGCAGGTGAAGAGTCAGTCTGCTCCGCAACACGTGCAGACACCGGAAAGTTGTGCTTGTGAAAGCATGTCTCCTCTGAGTGGCCAGGACGACAACAATAAGAACATGGACCGTGCTGACGGCCTCCACCTCTACCACGAGGTCCACAACCACGGAACTGGGGCGCATTGCCTCGTCCACAAGAAGTAGCCATAGCCGAGGAAGTCGGTTGTGGCATGGATGTAGGTGTGGTAGTAATCCTGCTCAGCCGCTTGTATACCTCCTCCATTGGTGGTATGGTCTCGCCAGTCAAAAGCTGAGTACGAACGATATCGTACTCCGAGTCAAGAGATGAAAGAAAAACGCCAGTCATAGTGGCATTACGATACGGTTGTTGTTGTTCCACACTGATAGTGATAGGCACGAGGCTGTGGAGTCATTCAAACACGCGTCTCGGATATGAAAAATGTGCATGTAGAGGTCGACCATTTTGCTTGGTCGAGAAAATGTCGAACTGAAGTTGGAGTATCTTGCTTTCATTTTTCGCTTGTTCATAGGTAGCGGCCAATATGTCCCACATGGCCTTTGCAGTTGGCTGACTGACAATATCATTAGCAATCTCTGTGCTAAGTGTCCCAGAGAGCCATATACGAGCATATGCATCATCTTGCTTCCATGATGCATTCACTCTTGTCTTGTCCGCTGGCTCTGAATCAGTCAAAATATGCTCCTTGTGGTGGCATTGCATCAGGGTACGAAACTGCATGGACCATAACTCGTAGTTGGTCCCATCCATCTTTACGATAGGTGCCGGTCCTTTGAAGGCACCAGAAGAGGAGAACACGTCACCCTTGACTTCTGGCATTCTTTAATAGGCCAAAATGCGGAACAAGAGAGGAATATCTCGGCAAAATACTTGTCTACAGCATCAAATGAGGGATGATGTGTATCTGTAGACTTATCCACTCATCCCTAATGATGTGTTTGTGGTCGAGGGCCGCAAATGAAGGGAGAAATCAGACTATTTAATCCCTTACAGATCTGTCCAGACCTCGCCACACGTGAACAGGGGTCTGCGGGGTCGCCGAGGGTGCGTCGAGCCCTTGCGAATCAGACCACAACACCTACGGATGCCACAGCGCTGCAAAGAAGGGTCGTCGGAGCCTCGCTATACTGCTGTGAGGCGGCAGCGATCGTTGGGGGCGTTGGGGGGGGGGGGGGGGGGCACAGGCCGCACGGAGAGGCGCGGAAGGGGTGCGCGCGTCGAGGGCACGGAGAGGGGCCGGCGGGTGGGGCTTGGGTTAGGGTTTTGGTTCGAGAACCCCGGTCTAGGATCGTTGCTCTGATACCATGTTGGGATAAAATTTATTCATATGATATAAGAGATCCCAAGGCTCTCTTATATAGAAGAAGAGCCATGGGTTAATTACATAAGTGATACCTACAGAAAACATAAAATGTAAATATAATACGGTGATAAATAAACATCTCAACATGAGTGCAATATATTATATGTAAAGTTCGGCACTTTTGATGGAGGATCAATTATAAATATAACGATAGGGATAATCGACATTATATTCAATAATAGAGGCATTTTGTGCGCTAACTTTTCTATTTTGTTGATTGGTATCAATTATTTTGTATGCTAACCGTTCTATTGAAGTATTAATATTTGATTGATACAGATTGTTTTGAACTCTATATGAAAGTTATTTTTCTTAGATCTTCGGTTGGACCACAATTATATATAAATTAAGTTCTGTTGTTGTCACTTTTGTATATATTTATTTGTTTTTAAATAAAAAATAGGAAACCGCGTAGAACCGCATATACCTCGCATATGCCCCCGCATACCGCTTAAGCACTATTCAGTGACCTGTCCGAACGCATACGCATATTGCTATCCTAAACCTTGTTTTTAGCGCACCTCCATACATGCCGATGGTCCCCTTCCAACTCGATCTCTTCTCCTCCGCTCCATTCATCATGCCCCCATACATGTTGGCGATCCCCTTCCAACTCGATCTCTTCTCCTCCGCTTCATTCATCATGCCACCATGTGCAACCTCTTTGGTCCATTTAGTTATTAACCCATCATGACCAGTATTATAGATGGATCTTATTTCGGTACATGGGATTCTTTTTCATCAATGGGATCATCTGGACTGTTCTATACCAGTACATCTTTTATACTTGTACATGTGCATGTTCATACATTTACTCATCACTTTCATGAGGTCTCTTTAAACCCTTTCAATCCCATTCATAGAAATCTAAATTTAGATTATATGCAGTATTTTAGGATCTAATTGATGGCTTTGGTTGAGATCCAGGAGGAAGTGATATATTTGATCTAGGGTTTTTCTAACCTTACATTTGCAGAAGATTTTTTGATATTTGCTCAGGTAGAAAAATAATAGCTAATAAATACGCCATTCTTTCAAGTGTTTCTCTCATCATGCTGATAGATAAACCTTAGCAAAAGATAGGCCGTTTTTGTCTCCTCAATTGTTCCAAACAATGGAGATATCATCTAAATATGGTCAAGGTATATATTTGACCTAGGGTGTTTAGCCTGACGTTTGCAGAAGATTTTGCGATTATTGCTAAGTAGAAAAAATTAGCCAATAAGTGTCCCCCTTATCATGTTGATAGCTAAACCTTGGCAAAAGCCAGGTTTTTGTCTTCTCAATTGTTCCGAACAGGGGAGATATCATCTAAATATGGTCAAGGTATATACGATCTAGGACCTCGGTTACTTTGGAGGAAGATCAGGGGTGGGAAGGGGACAAGAAGGATAAACAATGAAATGATTCCCAGGAAGGATAAACAATGGAATGATTCACTAGGATGGATGGAATTACTTCTGAATGATGTGCTCAAAGGGGATCTCTGCAGTTCCAACTTGGGTATTACAGTCTTGCCACAAATGAAAATTCCCGATGTAGGACTCTTATAACGAATTTCAACTTGAAAAAAAATTACGAGCTTTAGTGGGAAGAAAATTCGTGCCTTATCAAAGGATGGCATTGCTGGAACATACTCTGCTAGTCTGCTAAATGCCCAAAACTGACAATCATTCGGCAAGGAGTTTGTAATAAGTTACCAATCCCTGATGTTTTTTTATGTCTATTTGAATAAATCAATAGGTAGGTCATTAGGAGTTAGAACATGGAGATCACGTTCTCACTACATTCCTGGTATCCTGGGGTATTCTGGCATACCCCCAGCTCTATCCCTACATTCCAGGTTAGGATTACTTGTATGGATCCTACATTTTCTTTAGTATAGTATTTTTTTAACCATGTTTAAATAAAAAAGTTAATATAAAAAACATGTTATAATCATTTAAGAGGTTAATATAATTCATAATTAATATCACATCACATTTAAAAAAATAATATAATACATAATGAATATCACATCACATTTATCATTCCAACTCTCCCAACCATCCCAACCAGGGGCGGACCTATGCATATGATATGGGGGGCACGTACCCCTCCTAAAGTTTGAAATGTTTTTATATTTATATTAATGTTGCATTTCGCAAAATCAAAATCCAGCCATTGTGCCCCCTCCTCAATTGGAATTGTCAAGTTTGTGCCCTTTGTCTCTCGTAACCTCCGTTCTCACATTCCCTCCGGACGCTCAAGCCCAACCATTGTGCCCCCCTCCCCCATCCCCACGGTGCTGGTTCCCAGAACGACGACATCCTCGGACCACAATTCCCTTGCACATCGGTAGTTTGTTTCCACCCTCTATCCGTTGAGTAACGTTCACCTCCTCTCTCGCATTCCCTCTAGAAGTTGGTCCAACCCAATCGTTGTGCCACCCTCTCCAAGGTGTCGATTCCTCGCTCGGCAAGTATCCTGGCCCCATTGCACAACGACAACATGTATGTGTGTGTGTATAGATGTGTCGTGTGTCCCTATTAGTAATGCAAACGGATGGATATAGATTCCTGTATAGGTATCCCCATATCTTTATCTATTTTTGAATATAAATATGGATGCAAATACAGATACTGACAGATATTAAAACGATGTTGTCATATACTTAAAAACAAACACATATATATAGGATATTGGTCGCATATGAGTAATACTATAAATACTCTATAAATTGACTTAAATATGCATGAATTGAATAGAAAAATATAATAAAAATATACTAATTTTCTTCTATCATAAAAAAGTATACCAAATATGGTAAAAGAAGATAATTATGTTATACATAGTAAAAAATAAATCTACAACTAAATTTATATATGAAATGGATAAAAGAATACTAATACGAATGTTTGAATATATAAAAATGATATCCATATCTGTATCCAATTTGAAACAGATATGGATACTGATGTCAAAGTTTATATAAATCGGATATAGTGACGGATTTAATACGGATTTATCTGTATATGTTAGCATGCTACTCCTTGTCGAATACATTGAAAGATAGATTTTCGAATGGGAGATGAATGGTTCAAGATGCTTTTCGCATATATTGAAAACGATATATTCGATTCTATTGTTGATGATAATATTATGAAATTTTCTAAGCTATAAGAATTAGACATGGTCAACTTTAAATACATGTGTGTTTTTTAAACGTTTTATATGTAAATATAATTCATATATATATATATGGATATGAATGTTTATAGTAAATTTTTATAGTATAGTATTTTTATTATTACTATTGATTGTCAGTGTGGCCCCCTAAGTATATAATCATGGGTCCGCCACTGATCCCAACCATCTAAACAGTTACTATTGAAGATACCCAACCCAACCCAGTTACAAAACAGGCCCGGTATGATATCATGACACATTCAGTTTTGAATAGTGAATACCAAACACATAAATGATCTGCGTAGTTGCATTTATATTTATCAGAAAGAAATCAGCAAAACAACACATACCACTTGGCACTTAATGAGAGACCCAGAAAGGAAATGCTGCATAGTGCATAGTCGGCACCTTCTCCAGAACCTCCGCCCTGTACATCTTCAACAGCCCGCTGTTCACCTTGCTCCACGTTGCCACACCACTGATATCATTCAAGAGTGGTGAATTCTCAGCAAATACCCCTTTTTTCACCTTCTTCAAGCATGCCACGCAATCCAGATACATATACTCCCTGGAAAAATTCTCAAGTATATCCTGGTTATGGATAGATTTGGGCTTCATATACTTGTGATCGACGAGCTGCGCAGACCCCGAATGTGAACGGCAAGAAGTGGTAATCATCGAGCCCCCAGACGCCGTGTGACCCCGCGGGCTCCAGGTTGTAGAGGCTTTGCAGCCTCCTCATAAGCTCCATGTAGGCAACAAAGACCTTCACCACCAGCCCGGCGTAGTCCTCCTCCTTGATAAGCCCAAGTCGTGCGAGACAGTGCAGGAAGGCGGCATAATTGGTCTCATGCCCGGTACCATAGTCGATCCAGGTGGCGTTACCGAAGGAGTCCAGGAGGTAAGGGGTAATCTCGATGGTAGCGGGGTGGAGTTCGTCAGGAAGGAAGGAGACGATAAGTTTCTCAGCTTCATCGGAGAGTCGTTGGTGCCAAAGGCGGTAGGCGGGGTTGCCGTAATGGGAGTAATGGGGGAGGGTGGGGATGTGATCGGCCCAGTGGCGGAGAGTGGGGACGAGGGAGTGAAGGGAGGATAGGGTTGGGGAGAACGGGCAGGTTGTGGGAGAGCTTGCGGCGGAGGACGGAGTGGGAGATGGCGGCGATGAAGCCGAGAAAGTTTGAGGAGGTTGGGGGTAGAGGAACCGCTTGATGTCGGAAGATGAGGAGATGCGTTTGGAGGGAGGGATGAAGGTGTAAGGAAGTGAGATGATCGGAACAGGCTCGGGGTGCGGGACTGGTGCGAGGATGATGGCTGCTTGAGAGGGTTGGCCGCTGGGTTGGAGGAGGAGGGGAAGCAAAGGATGCTTCCGACATTGGCCGGGTTTCGGCGGATCGTTATCAGGGGTGTTCCGATGAAGGAAGATATTGATTGTCTGTCGCTAATGCTAACTCACAAGGGTTGGGCATTAGACCGGCCCGACCCGACCCGTATAACCCGATCCAAATCTGAACTCGAAATTTAATGGACGGACCGTAGGCCCTAAAATGAGTTCATATTGATTATCGGGCCGAGTTTGGGCCTGAGACCCGTTAGTCCGATCCATTCTAAAACAAGTATATTCATATCTAGTACGGTATAATTATATCAATTATATTCATGTTCATTCTAAATACCATGGTCTAATTTTAATATCCTTATTCGAGTGTAAAATAAATGCTTAGACACATTAATAATCATATCCATTAACGTGGATTGAGGATATTATTACATTAATATACAAGATTATTACCTTAATATGCAAGAATGGAATCTGTATCCTCAAGTGTTAGAGCATGTACAACTGTAAGTAACCAATCTGTATTGGATCATAGTGCCCGCATATACAATAGAATATGTAATGGTTAATTGAATGGTGGTTTAAGTCGTCATATTTTTACCACATTTCTATTTCCAACATACAACTAATGTTAAAATCACAAATTAGTTATCATGCTTATAGTGTTAAACATGCACACATGCATAAGAAACAACCACAAAATGCAAGAAAAATTAAAGACATGATATTGGTATACATAGGTGTTAAATTGGGCAAGCCCGACCCGAACCCGACCCATTTTGTTTGGGTCGGGTTTGGACTTGGGCCTAATTTTTTAAAATAAAATGGGCCTAGGCCCGATCCATTAGTCCATATACTTAACTGGGCTTGGGTCGGGCCAACTCAAACCCGACCCGACCCGATCCGATGCCCAACCCTAACCACAGCCTCCATGTAGGGCTTTGAGCCTGTTTGATTAAACATTTCCGTGTGGAGTCAGCATCGCGACTATTATATGCTCCATTGTATAAAATTGTTGGCTGACTATTAGCGTAGGATAAAATTACACGAATGTATGTATGTAGGGCTTCTTAAAAGGGTTCAAAAATTATTCATATTAATGTTATGGGTCTTAGATTTATAGATGTATTTCGAAGAATTGGATTTGCCATCCAAAAGGGAGTGGCGGTGCAGCTTGTTGCCCGTTTCCCATCAATCTCTCTATAATAGCTTTTTATTGATAATCAAGGTATGTATGTTTAACCGACTGTCTATTTAGTCGCAAATGATTTCAGGGCAATCTCCATCCATCCATCCATAACATCTATTATGAAGGAGGGCCACCGACCAAGCCATTAATTTTTGACATGAACATTCCTATTTTGTCCTTAGATTGATTTCTTCGTGACTTATGTGTCCTTGCATTATTTGTGAAATGACCCCAATGTCCTGCCCCTTTCTCTCCGTCGATGCCACCTTCCAACAGAAACCTTAGATGTCACTCCTTCCAATTCTGACAGTTGTTGTCTCCTCCACCAACCCCTTCTCCTCCTCCACGCTCGCCTCTCCAAGCTCCTCCGCTTCTCGTCGTAACGTTGCCGGCATCATATGCAGAAACAAAGATCGAGATCGAAGCCCCCTCCGTGTGATAATGCTGCCTCTTTTCTCACCTCATGGCTCTTCACCTTCGTGACAGAGCCCCCCAACCGGCGAAGGTGACCTCTCCATGCATTGTTTGTCCCGTCACCATGAAGGCGAAGAACCGTACGTCCAAGCACCGGTGCAAGAGGCGGAACCAGAAGAAGAACAAGAAGGTGGTGGCTGCTTAAGGAACATTTACTTCAGCTCCTCCACCACCCCATTCCCGTTCTCTGAGCTCGCCTCTCCAGCTCCTCCCCTCTCGCCATTACCACGTCAACCTCTCTCAACAAGGATGACCGATGCCACATCCTCTGCTTCTACCTACAACACATCATGTCCATTCCTCACTAATTTCCAGCTCTTCATCAACTCTGACAATGAGGGGAGTTGCCCGCTAGAAGTTGGTGCCCTTTACGCTCCCGAGCACCATCCGTGAACCACGACTCCTTCCTTAAGAACAACTACTACTACCAGTGCTTTTGGGAGTGTGGAACCTCATGCATGGGCCCCTTGGAATCTAGAAGTCCACCTCCATCGCCGCCATGACCAAGTACCTCTCCTACGATGTCTATGACAAGCCTGTCATAGTGATGGAGAATCTCGACAAGCACCTTCCCAACCTACTCGACCTCCTCAACCACATGAACGAGCTCTACTCGTGTTGTGTTTGTTAACTTGGTTAGAGAACAACGGGAAAACATGCAACAGTAGCCAACATCGGAGTATCGGAATGAATAACCAACAGCAACACGTCTCATGATGCCTGACCGTCTGCTTTATCCAACAAGAACAATACATATCAATTAATTGGTGGTCCCAACTGCAATCATAAGTGTACATCATTGCTTGGAAAACGTTAAATATTTGAATGATGGGGTCTAAACCAGAATCATGCACACTTTGCTTCCACTCTTACTAGAGCAGATCTCTGTAGTACTGCAGAGTTATGCAGTGAATCTGTGGTGCATCTGAGCAACTCGATCTTGATAGAGCGGTTTGCACAAATTCTCACGATAACGGCCCACAAAAACAGGGAATTCGTGCGAACTGTTCGATCAAAATCGAATGGCTCGATTGCACCACGGATTCACAGCAGACCTCTGTAGTATTGCAGAGGATTTGCTCTCCCACTCTTACTCCTCATTCCAAAGATACGTGATTACATAACCCTGATCAAGCATAGTTTTTCCTTACCGGGAGAAGACAATTTATTACTTGATTTTAGTTTCATTATGATTGGTGATTAGGCATTTGAACGATTATCAGTGATTCTCCTGACCATTCAAGTGACATATTCGATTCGGTGCAATGCCAAAGATTTTTAAGAAAGCTTTGCTTGCTAAAGATTCGACTTCAATCTCTCCATTCATTAGAATTGTCGATTCTACGCAGATAGAATTAGTTTTCGAAAATTTAAATAAATATTAACTTTCAGAGTCTCTGTAGATCACTGCACACATTATCTGGAATCAAATGTTGCATTGTTATTGCCCCCAGCTTGAATTACCATGTTTTTTCCTGTAATTTCTTGATTGTTTGCAGCAGGTTGGAGATACGGGGCATCAAGAATTCAGCCTGGTGCTGGTTCTCAAAGCATCTTATGGGAAGTTCTTCACAGAGATTCGTACATTGTTCTGAATGTAAAGGTGCATTCTATGATACCAATAATTCCATTTCTCGTCACAAAAGGATTTACCGTGTTTTTTCATGCAGACAACTGAATTAGAAGGTGGCATGTATCAGCATGATACCATTACTAGCTTGGACAAGATGCCAACCAAGTAGACTTCATTTTTTTCATTTCATCCCGATGTCAAAGCAAGACCTTTCTACTGAATCATTGGGACACCTTATATTGTTTTATACTGTTGAAGAATGATCTTGGTGGGCTTGTGTTTAGTCCCACATCTTGGAGTGGTGACTTTTGATCACATTGGTGGGGCTATATAAAGAGTCCCACACCCATTGTAACCTTTGAGAAAGTGAATAGAAAATCAGCCCTTTGAGGCGGTTCTCCCGTGGTTTCATCCCACTCCTCACGGAGTAGGGTTCCACGTAAAATCAAAATCTTCATTTATCTTGTTCTTGCTTTGATTCGCTTCCGCATTTTATATTTCAACATGGTATCAGAGCAAGTTGATCTGGGGATCGTGTTTTTATTTCAATATTTTCTGAAGATACTTTTGTTATTGGAGATTCAATTTTATTTCTTCCGGGTCGAAGGTTGGATTGTGTAGTCTCATATTTTCTGAAGATCTTTTTTATTCTTGGCTTCGATTGTTGCTCTTGTGGAGCATGCCATCTCTTGTTGGCCCTTTTATTTGTCAGTCGTAAACTCAAAGAAGAAGGCAAAGATGGAAGAGGAGCTTGATGCCATCTTCCCCACACGTCCCCAGCGACGCCAACTCCAGCGACGTCGCCCCATGAAAGTCCCTCCTTGCGCATCGCGCCTGCTCTTCCTTGCACACAGGCTATGCGCGCGGTCCTCCTTGCCCGATCTTGCCTCCTCACGCGCACCTGCTTGTGTTGGCGGCGGCAAAATCTCCATGATGGAGCCCCTCTTGCGCGTTACGCGATTTTCCCCTTTGTCTTGCTCTTGGCGGCTGGTCCCGATCGAGCCCCCCACTTTGGCAACGAAATTCCCAGGAGGAACTCTTCCAACGGCAGCGCGATGCCGCGGCTCCAAAACATCCAGCAGTGACAGCGCCCTCGAAAACTTCGTGCGTCTGTCGTGCTGCCGAGCATCCTCCAGATCGACTTGGGGGGCCGATGCTCCTCGTGTTCTCCCTCCAGACGAGAAGTGGCGGCGGGGAATAGGGTTCCATGGAGGGAACCCGTACGATTACAGCGATGGGCCCAAAGTGGATCTCCTATCTATTTAAAAAAAACTTCGTATTTTTCTGATATCTGCTGAGATCATGGGCCTTAGGCCCATTTCTATTTTTAATTGTATGGCCATTGGGCTGCTGTTGTAACCTTTTCAAAAAAAAGGAACGAGAAAAAAGGGGGGGAGGCCCAAGGGGGCTGCTGTGCCAAGGAATGGAGGATGGCTGACAACCAACCAAAAAAAAAGGAAACGGAGAACAGAAAAAAAGAATTGAATGGCCTGAAAAATTGATGAAAAGAGTAAGAGCAAGTGATGCTCATGTTGGTCCAATTGACTCGTTACTGTTCTCATGAAAAAAAAGGAAGGAGCATTGGGAAAAAAAGGAACGAATGATGAAAAACCCAATTGTGGGTTGAAAAAAAGGATGAAAATTTGAGAGACTATGGTGAAAAATATGTGAAAAAAATTGAGATTGAAAAAAACGATGAAAATTTGAGTTGTGGTAGAAAAAATGTGGAAAAATGAGATTAAAAAAAAGAGAGATGAATGTTTGTGAAAAATACAGTCCAAAAAATGTGTTGGGACTGCAGAAAAAAAACTTGTTGATCCTTCATTGTTCTCCCAACTTGGTCGTTTCTGACAAGCTTGGGAGAAAGGGGGAGTGATGGGTAGAGCATTCCATGCTCTACCATTGTTGGGTAGTGGAGTCTTCCCTACCATTGTTTGAAGTGGTGGGTAGAGGTTTCTGAACCCTACCATTGTTTAAGGTGCTCTATTTGAGTATCTATGTTTTGTGGAGTTCTCCAGAGGGAGACTCATTGCTTGAGGTGCTCTATTTGAGTACTTATATTTTGTGGAGTTCTCCAGAGGGAGACTCATTGCTTGAGGTGCTCTATTTGAATACCTATGTTTTGTGGAGTTCTTCGGAGGGAGACTCATTGCTTGAGGTGCTCTATTTGAGTACCTATGTTTTGTGGAGTTCTCCAGAGGGAGACTCATTACTTGAGGTGCTCTATTTGAATACCTATGTTTTGTGGAGTTCTCCGGAGGGAGACTCATTGCTTGAGGTGCTCTATTTGAGTACCTATGTTTTGTGGAGTTCTTCGGAGGGAGACTCATTGCTTGAGGTGCTCTATTTGAGTATCTATGTTTTGTGGAGTTCTCCAGAGGGAGACTCATTGTGTGAGGTGCTATATTCGAGTGCCTATGTTTTGTGGAGTTCTCCAGAGGGAGACTCATTGTGTGAGATGCTCTATTCGAGTGCCTATGTTTTGTGGAGTTCTCCAAAGGGAGACTCATTATGTGAGGTGCTCTATTCGAGTATCTATGTTTTGTGGAGTTCTCCATTGGGAGACTCATTGTTGGCTTCATTCTCCAGCGGTCGTAAACTCCACTATGTATGGATATTCCCACGGCATGTTTACATGGTCGTGAACTCCACTATGTATGGACATTCCCACGACGTTCTTGTTGGCCCTTCGGATTGATGGAGTAGTATTCAGTGAAGACATGTTGCGGGTTGGAGTACTCCATGATGAAGACTCAATTGCTGATCAGATATCTCTGCAGATCATTATTCACACCCAAGTCTCTAGTCCCTCCTCACCAACATGACATGAAAGCATCGTCTTCGGCAGCAATCGACAGCGAGCGTTGAGTTGACATTGTATGTTTTTCATGTGCTTTGTATGTGAGTGGGTGCATTCTTTTTGTTCATCCAAGCTTCGCATTGCATGCTTAGCTTGAGAGGGAGTGTTGAAGAATGATCTTGGTGGGCTTGTGTTTAGTCCCACATCTTGGAGTGGTGACTTTTGGTCACATTGGTGGGGCTATATAAAGAGTCCCACACCCATTGTAACCTTTGAGAAAGTGAATAGAAAATCAACCCTTTGAGGCGGTTCTCCCGTGGTTTCATCCCGCTCCTCACGGAGTAGGGTTCCACGTAAAATCAAAATCTTCATTTATCTTGTTCTTGCTTTGATTCGCTTCCGCATTTTATATTTCAACATATACATTTATCTAATTATTACTTGAACTAAACGTATTCGCATGCTCATCCACGAGCATAACATGAATCACATTTTCATAATTCATATCACATGCTTATAACAATTTACATGCGTAACCATGATATTCCTCTCTTGATCAATTCTACAAAAGAATGAATAGATATGATATTATAGAGCAAGAAAACACCTTAAAGAACAAGTTTAATATTGACCAAGACCACAAAGATGATTGATGCAGAAAAGTATATGAATGACCTCAGCAATACAAGCCATGATTTCTAGATTACTGTATATTTAATATATATATATATATATATATATACACACACACAAGTAATGAAGTAATATTATGATATTAACACATAATTGGATCCAACTAATATTGCGAGAGGCTTCTCCTTGGACATCTAGACTTGATATGTGAATCACGCATATGGTATTATACACAAAGCTAGTAAAAATTTGGTAATTGTTGCCAAAAAAAGTAAAATTCTAACATAAACCTACACACTTTATTTCATGTAATGCCTCAAACTTAGAAAGCAATGACTGTTGAATCATTGATGAAGAGAACATCTTAGTTGCACGTATTTTAATCACAAAACAATTCTTTCGGTAAAGTTTATACTTGTTTCTTAGAAGCACTATATGTGTCTAATATCTTTACACTATCAAGCCATACGAAAAAAATACTGGCACTTTTTGGAGTATAGTTTGAATAGAAGCTCTATGTTCAGTGTATACTAACCAGAGTTCGCTAGCAACAACGAGCAGTTGCATGCCAGGTGGAGAGTTGCCCAGGCTACCATTAACTTAGTGAAGAATTGAATTCCCCACATAGAAAGATTGTTACAACAAAACTTCTGAGCATCCGTTGATTCCCCACAACTGTTTCAGATAAAATTGGGATTTTAATTGGAGTCATGAATGTATTTTCTTATTATTGATGTATATTATCAGGAAGATTGTTTCTGAATGTGCATAGATCATATTTCACTCCAGTTTTCCCGTTGTGATAACAAATCTTGACGGATGAAGATAATACAACATGAATACAAAGAACCGAATTCAAGTATAGGGAAAAAGTTCAAGTAAAATGATGCACCCATTATATGTCAAAGCACACAGTCAATCCAACCGTTGCAGTCATTTGGAGCACAAATCACTCGCATGTATTTTCCTATATCTGAGGTGAATATTTGCACACCATGCAACACACGTGATCCCTACTAGTGTAATAATGGAAGTCAACCGTCTCCCATGATGATGTTTTTCTTTAAAACTGCTAGCTTTGATCGAATTTTTGATGCATCAAACATAGTAATATCATGTCAACACGTAATTTATAAAATAAGCGTGCTAAGTACATGCACAAATTGGGAAATGTGTTCTTGCTGACAATTATGTCTAACGTAACACATACAATGTTTGAAACTTGATAAACTATACTTATTGAAGGGAGGTCATATCTTACATATTATGAAAAAACATCGGAAAATGGATTGATCATATCTGTTGAACAGCTTTGTCGTATGAGTTTATAGTGAATAAAAAACATAAGTTTTGAACTAAATTATAGATAGTAATCCAATACAATCACATACATCATAAAATATGGGAATATATCTTTGAATATGGTGAAATTGAAGTAAGTTCTTAACTCACACATCACATAGCAAACAAAATCTCATAAAAGTATGTTCATTCTATGAACATATATACAGTGCATAACAAAAAAATGTTGCAAAACCACATGATACGAAACATTTTCCAAAATGTTTCGCACAACCACACGAATATTAGGGTTACATTTTGAAGCGTGAGTTTATAAATGAAGAGATCTCCCAAATAAAGTTCGATCCAACGAAGCTTCTCTCATGGATGCGATGACGAATCGCGTTGTCTCCCACGAACTTGATGTAGACGTTCAAGGAATCTTTGAGTAAGGGGGATGGCCAAGGAGAGAGTCTTGTACTCTCTCTTCTCTGAAGTCTCAAGGCAATGTAGCTCTTTTGGAATTGAAGGGAATTGTTATATGATTATTGTATTCGAGAGAGGGTTAGGCCCTCTCTTAAATAACATGTGTGGACGTCTAATAAGATGTTTTCCTCCTCATTGTACACCTCCACAACTCACTCTCTCTCTCTCTCTTATCATATAGGAGTCATAATCCTTTAATAGGTTGGCTAACAATTTAGACAATTTAATCATTAAGATAAGTACTCAAGCTAAGTGAGAGGATACAATAAATATGACTCTCATGGTGGGATCCATGCTAGATGTCCATTTTGAGATAATTATTGGACTTGTAAGCCCTGGGCGGTTCATTAAATGCAATAAAGTTATTATTTTTACGATGTTCATCTGAAATGAGATGAATAATTGAATGAATGTAATTTATTGTTAAGTTCCCTTTGTAAAAAAAGGTTATGTATCATGGGCATATTGAATACCATGCAGCTGGGAGGACACAACTGACTACAAACATGTGATATTCAATAAAGCCAGTCTGAGAAAGAGATGGCAATCTTTCTCTAAAGACCGATTTCCAACCGACTTCTTGATAATTGTGTATACATCACTTCTATTTTGTTCCGCTCACCCTTGACTGCCTCATTTCATGATTTTATGTTATACTTAGTGCCTCAAAAGTCTAAGTATAGGGGGGCATGTCGACTTCTTTTTCTTTTTCACTCATCTATACATAGTTCGAGTTATGTTTCTATGTACGATGAGGACATAGCACAAGCTAAGTGTAGGGGGTGTACTTGTATATATTCTACATACTTTATCCATAGCTCGTACTTTAATTATTTTCATCTAAAATCGAGTATGGGTACAAGTTGTGCTTATTATACTAAATCTTTATGTAAATAATATATGATTTTCAAGAAAATAACCAACAAAAAACAAAAAAAACCTTTTTCATAAAAAAATCACCCCATGGTCATGCATTTCATTAAGCATCTCAAGCATCCATGCATCCTTTAGTCAGTATATTCCTGATACATTCACTATCACTCAAGGCTTGAGAATTTGAAGACACCAGATTTCTGAGATCTCGAGAGACTGAGTTAGCCAGCTTTAGTCATTAGAGTTTTGAAACTTAAAATCCATACTTTCCTAGTTTGAAAGATTTAAGCGCTATATTGTACTCTTCATCTCTAAATTCTAAAGAATATGATCAACACTACAAGTTTGGGTATCGAAGGTATCTTAGATACTCAAAAGAGATGCACCCTGCTGTACTCCCACGAAAACAAGTAGAGACGACTCCGAATTCTCTTGACGGACACATTGATCAACAACAAAAATATACATGTGTTGAGTATTAAGGCACTCGAGACATCCCTTGTTCCAATGTGAGGGAGAGAAGAATATACACAATCCTATGCCCTCCATCATATGATCGTCCATCTACACTTTCAAGTCTGACAAACTAATGAGATAGTGGATTGAATGCAATAACTAACTTATTCCCTAGTGTTGAGGATTAGGTCTAGAGGAGAGTCTCATGGACTGGTCCTTGGGTGACATCTCGACTCTCATGAATGCAGTACACTAAAAGTCATATTATTACATTTTATGTACAAAATAGAGATTCTGATAAATAGAGAAGTTGGATTCCTTTTGATTAAAGCATGGTTGAGTCCAAAATTTTTAGGATCACTCAAATTAAGGGTATTCAATGAATTGAGTTTTGAAAATTCACATGCGCAGTCAAGGATTTATCCAACTAAGTCATTCATTCATTAATGCTCGAGGATAAGCATGGTTTAAGTATATGGGTATGATGTATCTCAGATTCAACATGTTCAAATTAGTCAATTGGGTTTTGTTCCCAAAAATCCGTATGCATTTAATAATTAATATGTCATCTTTAGCATTCATACAAGTGTAAATAATATTCACATTTCATCATACATAATTGCATAAAATAAGGAACCAAAAATCCAAGCGTAAATTGACCTAAAAAGCAGCTAACTTCCCTGGTTTTAGTTAATTCTTCGTAATTACGATTGACCTAAAACCTCCATCTCCATTATGTAAATATTACTAACAAGAATAAATAAAAATACAAATAATTGCTAACTCAAATAAGTGACAAATAAATCCAAAACCTAATTTTACATCCGGCAGACTAAAACATTCATATCTTCCCCATACAGTGTCCGATTTTAGTCTACAGACTTTTAAAGTAGTCCATTTTCAAATAGCTTCAAAACAAGACTAATTTCATAAAATTCGAAGCTCATATGTGAAAGTTGGGTTTTGGGCCTCTTTTGTACATTTTATCTTTTTGCGATTTTTGATCTAAGTTCTTATGTACATAATTAATCCACTTAATTTTACTTCATTTATATTCTTTGATAGAAGTATTATCAAATGATACAAAAATCAACATCCAAATTAAGATTGAAATAAAGAAACTGATTCGCTCCGAGTGATCTGCAAAGAGAGAATTTGTGGCTTGTATCAGAAGTGAGAAAAATACGCAAAATAAATTGCATGAAATAAAATGCACAAAAAATGATATAGAAATTAATTTCATAAAAATTAATTGCAAAAAAAATTTAAAATCCTAAAGATACATTGTTCTCCGACAACGACACCATTTGATGAGCTCAAAAATTGCCTCTTTAATGTCGATGATTGTAGTATAGGAGACAAAATTCGGTTGATAAAAATCACAATATTTGAATATTTTGGAGTAATTTTATTACTTAGCAAGTCTAACAAGGTCGAACACAACGAACAATGATTTTTAGTTGTGTGATTTTATATTAATTGAAATGATTAACTAATTGATAAGTTAATATTTGTGTCCAGAAATAATCGGAAAATGAAATGCAATGCAATGGTGAAAGATGTAATGCGAAGAAAATTAAACATGGAGAATAAAGCATCGGATCTATGAATTATGATTTTTAATCCAAACAATATTAATCAATATCCACGAAATTAAATTACAGATCTAAAGATATCAAGTCCAGAAGTATGTATCAATCTGTATTTCAGATTCAGGCCAAAAAGATCAACGTGTCAAAGTTTTATCCTACAAGAATTTCTCGAGACACTTCGACCCCTTATTTCCCTGTAAATAACTCCTAAAAATAATAGCCTTCAATCATTTCAAAGATCAGGGGAATCATGGGTCTCAACAACTGATCCAAATTCTTTAAAAATAATGGTCAACAATTAACAAATCAACTCAAAATTCCTCAAATAAAGTATCAAGGAAATGGATTACTTTTGCCTCCTCAAGTAAGCTCCTACAAAAGATTAATTCCTTATTTAAAAAGATCAATTATCAACAAAGAATTAATCAAATTAAATTTCCCCAAATGGATTCCTATAGTTAGATCAATTTTTCTCAATAAAGTAAAAAAATCAATAATCAAGCTTGCATATATCAATAAAGGTCTGTAGATAATAATTATCAAGAGAAGTCTCAAATCTATCCACAGTTTTTGCAAAATGATAGAGCACATAAAGAGCTTCAAAATGACATTATACGCTAAAATTGGAGTTCAAATGCAAAAGATATGGCAGAATGATGTTTTGGGGACTAATATGCTATTAAATTAAGAATTTTATAACAAATAGTCCTTGAGAGGACTTATCTGTAAATGTGAAACCTATAATGGTGACTCTATAAATTACCCAACGCGTATGCGTCGGGCACGCGATCTGGACAGGGAGGGCTTTCTTGCAATTTCGGGAACTACTAGGGATGCAGATGAAATTTACCTTGCTAACACGTACTCCTCACATGTTTTGCCAGGTTCGGGCCATGGTGGCAGGTTTGGAAACTCCGGGACAGAGGCTCGGTACAGACCTCTAAGTGGCTTGCATATGGAGGCTCAGTGGCCCCAAGCCTCAAGGCATGGATGGAGGCTCAGGAGGGAACACGTGGCACGCGATGAGCCGTAGGATCAAGGGCTTAGACCGATCCAATGGCTCAGATGATGAAGAGGAAAGGAGGCGATCAGGCGGAGGGCTGTCGCGGTGGGTGGCAAGAGCTGCTGGGTGGAGGGCCAAGCGGTGGGGGCTGTGAAGCGTGGTCGACTGCGGTCGAAGGAGAGATGGAGTGGAAGCGGTACTAGGGCTCTGGTGAAGGTTGACGGTGCTCCTGACACTGCGATATGGCACTTCCTCCAACGGAGACCAGGAAGGATTAACCCAACAGAGGCAAGGGGATGGGGAGATGGGGCTCCTCTGATGAATCGCTAAATGCATGTATTAATTATGACCCGTTGTAGTACAAGAACTTAGCGTTTCATACATAACCGAATGAATTATCTCTATGCAAAGGATCATGCTCTAATTTTTAACCTGGGAAGTCCAAGATCGAACACAAGGATGCAAGCAATTTGGTAGTTAATTTTAAGTATTAAACATTTAATGTAGAAACTTATAGGATGGTTATAATGAGTCGATGCACAAATCACAACAAGACGGAATTTTAATACATTTTATGCAAATAAATTAGGTGAAAACAATGACACACAAACATATGATTATGAGAAAAACAATATAAGTAGACACTCAACAAAAGACTTATACTAGCTACAAAAACTCCCTGAATTTATTTACTTATAGTTAAGCATAAATCAGATAAATGGTGATTCAAGTATCAAAAGCAAATCACCAATTTGTCCTTTGATTTCATCTAGATGCTTAATTGTTTAGCGAGCAATTACATCACTTAATGACTTAATGACATTGATTACAAATAAATAGAATTGGTCACTAAGATTCAATATGATTATCAAGTTAAAATCCTCACAAATATATTTTTTTCAATTTCAATTTAAAGTCAATGAAAGTATTTAAGAGAAGGAACAAATATAGCGTGATTTTTAAACCAAAATTCGCAATAGATCACATCAAGGTAAAGAGGGTAAAAATAACTTTCAAGACCAAATTCACTTCATTTGGATTTATAGATAAAAAATTATTCAACAATCAATCCAGTGGCATAAATGCAAAAAAACTCCAAGTTTTATTACAAATAATGACAGTTGGGGACTAGAATGTGAATAGAATAACTCATAGGGGTATTATGCAATTTTCACAATGCGGAGGACTTATATGCATTTCTTGAGAAATCAGGAGCCGACGCTACAAATTACCCAGTCACGTGCATGTTGCATGTGACCCTGACAGGTTCAGATACTAAGGTTAGGACCATGTGTCCTCTTCTGATGCTTCGTACGAGGCTCGTACATAGCCTCGTATTCCAATCCTTAAGGTTGAAGCATTGCTTTGGCTCGCAAACATGACTTTCTGTCCTCCGTTGGATCTCTCTCACAATAGGGAAATCAATGGTGGTTGTATCGCCTCCTCTGGCTGAACTCCTCCGCAAACAGCTGCGTAGAGCTTGCGCTCCGACAACTCGTAGATTCCTCCTCCTCGCTCATTTGTTGATGCTTAAGGTTCGTAGACCTTCATGTTAGTATGACACATGTGAGGATGATGTCTGTAAGGAGCAGAACACTCCCTAACTCATTGTTGATGAAGTTCTTCCGCTGGAGAAATCTGAGATCGGTGTGTTCTTTAAATCTCCGATCATTGTCATCCTGCAGGGGTTAGTACCAAGCACAAAACCAAAAAAAGAATATGAAATGGGTTGAAGGCTCTGTTGAGGCGATATAGGCAAGCCCTAAATGGTTATCTTCTCTATGTAGAAGAAGATAATGGAATGAGGTGAACTACACAATGGATAAGCGAGATGAGCTACAAGAAGATACACATAGATTAATGATGTGGTGCGAAGATTCCAGATGATTAGATCATTGAGAGATGAACTGAGATGGACATAAAATCTTGAAGAAAACAGGTTAGAGAATAAGATGAATAACTCACTTGGAGAATGTAATAGAGATGAAGTCTATGGAATGGGTGATGAATCTTAGCCTTGGAAGAAGATCTAAAGCTTCTTCAATCTTCGCTTCACAAGGATGGCCAATCCTGAAGCTCGAGTGGTATCCCTAGGATCTGCAACTTGGCAAACAACACCAAGGATCTTGTCGGTGTAGATCTCCGTCTTCGTTCATCTTCTCTACCTTTCTCTATCAAAGATAGTAAGAAGGTAACTGGGATTATACGCACGAATTGGTGGATAGATGGTGTTGGTGGCTAGTTGTAGGTTATTTGTAAGTGAATGTTGGAGTTTATCTTCCTAGACAGTGGTTTCAATCAATGCAAGTTAACTTAGAAGTTAGGATTAGGGTTCGAAAGGGAGTTAGCGTGGAAGAGGATAGTTAGGAGAGGGAGTTGGTGGTGGTTTCGAGGGAAGATGTTGGATACGACTGTCGGTGTAGGGAGAAGTTGCATGGGGACGAAGGGATGTGTCTTTTGGAAGAGGTGGCTGGAGGTTGAAGGTTTAGATCCAACGACTGGGATTTGGGCAGAATTTGAAGGCTGGGACAAGCCTGATCAAGAGACTATTAGACAGCTCAGCTTGCGGTAGTCTTGGATGAATCTAGGTTGTCTGATCATATGATGAGATGATTTAAAATAGAGGCAGGTGACCAAATAGGGACAGGCCACGTGGCGGGCGTCTGGAGTGCGACATGTCCCAATCAGAGTTAGGATAAATAAAAAATTCAAAGAAAAATAGAAAAGAGATAGTTAGAAAGGGAATTGGAAAAAATAGTAAACATGAAAGTTGTACAACTTTCATGTAGAATTCAAAGAGATCAGAGGTTATTTACACATAGATAAAAATTAAATACTAATAAAAAATCATATAAAAAATTCCTTTGATTTTTATTTTGCATATTTTTTGGTGATTTTATTTTATGTTAATTTATTCATGCACAATTTTATTCTAATTTTTATTTGATTTTTAATAAGAAATAAATACATGAAATATTACACCATAATAGGGTTATAATAATATGTAATAATTAGTGTCAATTATTTACAACATAATAATTAGTAATTAGTGTTAATTAGTCAACGAATCTTGTGATTAACTTAGAGAAGAGAGAAAATAATTGTGTTTAATGATGATAAATACGAGATTTATCACCCCCCCTCTACTTAAGCTAAGCTCGTCCTCGAACTAATAAACAATTTGTTAGAGAGTTAGTTTAATTATTGAGATCCCTGACATGTGTAAGTGAGTATACAAAGCTTGATTTGACATAGAACACTAGGTTTTAGGAATCTTAAAGCTCTAAGTTGATCCAATTATTAATCAAAAGGAATTTAACTCCTCTAGTTGTCAGACTCTCAATGTATACATATAGATAAGAAGTATGACTTAATATAGACTGCACTGTGAGAGTAAAGTCAAATATCATAAAAAATTCCAATCTTAGAAGCTCTCCCAAAGACCCAGCCCTGAAATCTAGGGAATAAATCTAGTCTTGCCTCAATCCATCGTCTCTTTAGTTTGTCAGGATTCAAAGGGATAGATGGATGACCAGATTATGGAGGATGAAGGTGAAAAACGGTAAGACTAGAGCCGCTAAGTAATGGTCTGACAAATCAGACTCACTGTCGCTGAGGCGACTACTCAAGCCTTCCCGTTTATCAACAATCAACCCACACAATTAATTAAGTACTCAAAAGCAACGATCAAAATTTATTATACCCTACTAAGAATGTATAGTGGCAAGCAAGTAGGTGTCGAACACAGGAAGCACGGAGTAAAGCAAGCAGATGATAAGTCAAGCCCTATGCCTTGTAAACTACTTAGCCAAGTGGGATTTTTCTTTTTTGTGGGTTTTTTATTTTATATTTTTTTATTTAATTTTTAATTTTATATTTTTATATTTTGATTTTTAATTTCTGATTTTATATTTTCTTTTTATATTTTATATTTTTTTATTTTCTTTCTAGAATAAGATATAATATATAAGGACTATATATACACTAGAGATAAGAGAGAGATGAGAATAGGAAAAAATAGTCAATATACAAGAAATAAAGTGTTATTGTTATTTTTATATTTTTATAATATTTTTGTGATTTTCCAGATTTTTCCTATTTTTTGATATTTCTAAAGTCAAAAATACTAATAAATAGTAAAATAACTTGCTGGCCAAAATTAAAATGAGGCTGAAAAATATCAAATGGTGTCCAAAATTCTTCAAATTAATTTTAATTGAAAGTTAATAAATCAAAGAAGATATAGAAACTGAAATTGCATTTCTAGGATTTTTATAGAATTTTTAATATTTTTATAAAGTTTTTGCATTTTTGTAATTTTTAGGAGTTTTTTTGTATTTTTACTGAATTTTGGACTGAAGTTAGAATCAATAAAATAGGCAAAATATATTTTTTGGGAATTTTCTGAGATGTTTTTATAATTTTTATAGATTTTATAATGCAAACATTGCTGAAAATGAGTGTTTTTGAATTTTTATAAATATTAAAATGCAATAAATATGTAGAATAAAAATATGACGTGATAATACAATGCAACGGGAATACAAAATAATTTTTATGGATTTTTTTAGCAATTTAGAGATGCATGAAATAAATACTAGAAACATAAAGAAAATGGATTGCTGGCATGGGCATTAATGTAATATGCGAAAAGGTGAGGAGCCAAGCTGCAATTTTCTCACAAAATATATAACGAAGTAAAAGCTTTTCAGGACCAAATATAAATACCCCAAAAATGCAGGCCCTTCCGTGCAAAATGCCTACCTCACATGATCACCCACGTGAGGTGAGCTGGCCAGGACCAAATTGCAAATTCCGAAACAACGAGGTGTCTTTAGCAAATTTTACAAAGTTATATCGTAGCAAAGGAAAGTTTCAGGATTAATGAAATATTACAAATAGGTGAGGGAGGATTACGCAAAATACCCTCGCAGGGGTTGATCAGACGGCGGCAGATCCTTCACTTAAGACACATGTCACACCAACAGGGCCCGATATCCCTTCGCGCTTTACGACCCTGATTAGATCTTCGAACGAGATCGACGGTTGGTGGAGGGCGCAATCCAACAGATGCTGCTCGCCTGGGTGGGGGCCCTTGATTTGTCGGCGCAAAGAGGCTCATGAAGAACACCAGACTAAAGCTGCTTGGATCGCTGATTCCGCCCGACACACGGCCTCCCCCAACCCCGGATCGAGGGCAAAATGGTCCTGGGAATCGTCCGCGCCGAATGAACTTCTCAGCCGGAACTGAGATGGCCTGAGATGCTCGGACGAGGGTGGTCGCCTGGGGGCTGCTTCTCTGAACTATCGAGGCTCGATAGAGCCTCCTCTTGGGCTCCTCTCTGCAGGGTTAGAAGCGGAAACAAAAAGCGAAGCGATTGGCATAGAATGGAGGTGAATGGGTGTGAAATGGAGGTCCGTCGAAGAGCTCCGATACGTGACGCAGAACAGAGCTCGAAAGGCTCGATCTGAGCGAGGTCGAGATGAGTGAAGGGGTGATTCGTGATGACGGAGTGACAGGGAAGGAGATGGAGGTGATCACGTAGGCTGTGGATGACGAAGGTGGCTGGAAATCGGAGGCGGAGCAGAGCTCCACCGTGAAATCGAGAGCGGATTCACAGAAAGATACCAATCGAAACGATAAACTGTTATAGACCTAACCTAAGATAACCTTAAGCTACAAGAAAATGGAAAAAGAAGGGAGGAAGGCTAACCAGAGATGACGGAGCGAGCTCGCGGCGGAGCTCCAGCAAGGGGACTGGATCTACCTCGATTCAATGCTAAACTTCATGCGAACGGGTTCCTTGAGTCGTTGTTGTCACCAGGAACTCGATGGACTCCCTAAGGATCGGTGAATGATGGAGGAAGAGGGATCAAAAGAGAGAGGAAGGTCGGGGGAAATATTTAAGGGTTTGACTGCCTGGCCGACCAGCTTCAAAGAACGAGGCATATCTCGTCGAATCGTTGACGCCTGACCCAAGAGTGCTAAGGGTGTGTATCATGGATAGTTGGGCCACAAAAGTCATGAAGGAGGAATCATGAAAGGATTCAACGATATGCCTCGAAAAAATCGCGAAATAGGCCAAAAACCACAGTCTGACACAAGGCAGGCGCTGGGTCAGAGAGTTGACCCGAGGTCAACTCTCCAGCCCTCCTGGTTGGTCCACGTGGACCAACCAGGAAAAAGCCTGGAAAATGTTTTGTAAAATCAATTTGAAATATAAACGATTTTATTATTTTTAGGTCATTAAATAAAAAAATATTTATAATTTTATAAATTATTTTATGGTATTTTTTTTATTTTTAGAGCTATTAATTTACAAGTTACCATTTATTGCCTTTATAGGTATATATATCTATATATTTTAATATTTTATTTTAATTTTGTGAACTTAATTTATTTATTTTTGTTTATTATTTTATAAATTTATAAAGTATTTTTATACACTTAAATATGTTTTTATTTTATTTTTTGAGGTGTTTTATACACTTAATAAATAGGGTTATACTCTATGTAGGTATATTTATAAGTATTATACCTAGGTATGTAATATACAAGTATTTTATTTTGTATTTTCTTGAGGTTTTTATTCCTGTTTTTATGTACAAATATATGATAAGTAATATTTACAAAATTTTAAAAATATAAAATTATAAACAATAATGAATAATAAATAAAATGAATTTTTTAATCTGTACAAGTATACAATATGGGTCCAAAACTCAACTTTCAAACCTTAGCTCCGAAAAATACGAAACCACCTTCATTAAATAGCATAGGAGAAATTATATACAATTAAAGTTGGGTTTGGTACATTTCAAGTTTTTATTTGGGAGATACAGGTCTGGGAAGTTGGGATTCTGGAAATTTATTCAGACCATAACTTTTTGTCTGTATATTATTTTTGAGTGAAATCAATTTTGTATTTTTCTATGTTTAATTATCTACAACTTTCATGTATAAAGTTTCTTTATTTGAAGTATAAAAAGTGGAACCAAAAATAATTCCCAAAATGAATAAAGAATGAATTAAATAAGAGGGAATTTTTATTGTATTTTGGCCCTTATCTCCCCCTACTTTATTCCTTGTCAACCTAGTCATCGAGATGCCTAGGTCTCGAGGTTTCGGGTCATAAAATATTTACAATATTTTATTCTTTTTCTTTTCTTTTTTTTATTCTATAATTTTGGCTTTAAAAACCGCTTTTTATACACTATTTACACAATGATGCATGAATGCTAAAATGCCTAAATTAACCCTAATTACATGCATTTACTAGGGTTTTTAAGGCCAAAATGATAGAATAAAGATGATGAAACATAGATTCATCAGTAGGGTTGTGTACTTTATTTCTCTTCCTCTCATTGGAACATGGTTCTCTCAAGTGTCAATACTAAACACAATTTTCATTTTGATATCGCTAATCAGTGTGTCCGTAAAAAGAGAAATTGGAGTCTCTTGCACTTGTTTTCCTAGGAGTACACTAGAGTGTACCTTTTTTAGTATCTAATATACTTTCTACACCTATACTTGTAGCATTTACGATGTAGAGCCCTTTATGGGTGTTATCCCGACTCCTAGTCCTAATATTAGTGGTCCAAGTGGACACTTTGAAATGGTTGTGAACGCTTCACTTTTGTGGAAGCTCTTTGATTGTTGACTTGTATGGTGAGAGTTTTTCTTTCAATGTTTCTTTCTTTATTTTATTTGTTTTTAGCTAGCTCCGTTGCTTTTACCAAAAGTTGACGCACACTGATCAACTTATTAATTAAATGTCATCACACCCAGGCACTTCAGGTCAAATTCAAGAGATAGCATGAGAACATGTCCCATACTGGCTAAGATGCTGACATTCGGGTTTCATGAAGCTGTCATTAATCTTATCCTATCCTCGAGCATCATATAGATCAAGTCCAAACTCAAACTTTCAATCTCAGTCTCCTTAGTGATACTTTGACTCATCTCAATCATGAATGCAGTCATGCAGTGTGAGGGGTAGTCAAATTCTTTTAAGGGAGATTAAGCATGAAATATAGCATGCATATCTTTGAACTAGGAGAGTTTGAATTTTTAAATCCAAGCTCATAATGATTAATACATGATAACTCTTAGTCTAGGGACTCCTCAAACAAAGTGTTAAAGATCATCTCAAGCCTTGAGTGCATAGTGAAAGTGTTAAGAAAAGATGCAAATTAAAAAGTTAGTGTGTTAGTTATATACAAAAGAATTATTAATTTTATTAAGACAAGGACAACAGAATGGGTTCCTTGACAAAATAATATAGAGACAACTCAGTGATGCACTAGGATACCCTTAACAACATTACAAACTCCAGCTTCTTACAAATCGACATTGGTTATTCGAAGTCTAAAATCACAAGCTGCCTTACGTTTCAATTGTTTCATCCTAACAGAGAGCATTAAGAATCCGAATATGAAAGATCTTCATCAACTTGGAATTTCAACCTCCTAGAATGATGCCATTGTTCCTCAAAAGTGATATTCATATCTACATGGGAAGCCTCAAAATAATTCACAATCATGGGAAGATGAATCAAACCTTCAAATCTTGCAACAGACTTTTGGATTTTACTTAGAAGAGAAAAACTAGACACAGTAGAATGACCAAACTTACAAGATTGGTGAGAATCTAAAGACTCAACATCCTCAAGAAATGGTAAGGGTATCTTCATATCTAATTCTTCTATCAATAGATCATCCTCCTCAATCGACGTCACTCTTTTCAAAGAACTCTTAATCAAATTGATCTTCCAAAATATAGAATTGACATTCAGATTTTCCTCCATATTGAACTCCGTAAGACTCTAAGGAAAGAAAACCTTATATAGGATAATGATAAGTCGGTTCAAGGAATCGTCCAACTTCTTAGAAACCATAAAGCACTAAGTAAACTAAAGAGACACAACAAAGTTAATGAGTTTTTATTTATTTCTGATTGTACTGGATTTTGAATGAAGTTAATTAGTTAGTCTCATTTACACCTTTAGCTTTTAAAAATAATTTTGAAAACTTTTTTTGCAAACAAAGTCGCATAGATATAGGTTTTCAGAAAATTTGTACACATGATTTTTAAACCAATGTCAATCTGAATTTTCATAAACCGTGTAAAACACTTGAAAACCATGTCAAATAAGTATATAGTTTTCAAAAATTCATTTCAAAATATTTTATACAAAACTCAGTTCAAAAATATAATACAATACCCATAACCCCAAGAGTTTGAAAAATTTTAAAATTATGAGCTATGGCCAAAGTATATATGTAATATATACGGCAAACCCTCCGATACTTAGCTTTTGCTATATCCTCATAGCACAAGGTGATATGAAGTCATAACTCAACTAAGTATAAAGCAATCTACAAGAACTGAGTTGAGAATAAGACAAGTGTAAGCATGAGAAAGAAAGAGTCGTGATGAATATACAGGGAAGATCCGCCCTATACTTAGGTTTTGAAAAACCTAAGTAAACATATAAAGATAAATACAAAGGAGAGATTGGAGCAAATGAGAAAGTAAGGACAAATCTCCCCTAAACTTTAGGCTGAGAATAGCCTAAGTTTAGGTAGGATAATAAATAAGAGCTAAAGGGACTTTACATGAATGAGAGGATAATGAACCCTTTGCTGATGTGAATCTGCCATTATGATCAGGCCTTTCCTGTGAAGTCTGAAATGGTATCACTAGGCATGAAATCAATCAGCTCAATGAAGTTAATCTTTCCTTTGATTCTACAAAATGCTTAAGTAACTGCCCATTAACCAGAAGAAAGATGCATTCTCTAAAAGCTCTGAAATTTCTACACTACTATTCTCATGCACTTCCTTAACAATGAAAGGATCCACCCACTTTGACTTAAGTTTCCCATGGAAAATCTTTACTTCGCATTAAACAACCATACCTTTTGTCCAGGGACAAAGTTCTTGCATCTAATATGCGCATCATGTCACTTTCTAACTTTGTCTTTATATATCATGTTGTTGTCATATGCTCAGTTGTGGATTTCCACTCGTTCATTTAAGTTAAGGTCTCTACATAACTAAGTGACTGCTCCAGTTTATCTTCTTTATTGCCTATTCAGATTTGTGTACTAATTCAGCGGGCAAATGACATGGCTTGACATAATCTCAGAGGTGTCTTATAGGTCGTTATGTAAGCCCACGGAACTTGATCCAATAATTGAGACCAGTTCTTCCTATCTAGACAGACTGACTTTTGAAGAATGCTCTTCACCTCCCTATTCGAAACCTCTGCCACACTGTTTGATTGAGGGTGGTAAGGACTAGTTATTCCATGCTCAAATCCATAGTTTTTTTGATAAAGATTTCATCATTCCATTCATAAAATGGCTACCCATCAAAACTTTGGATGCCCCGAACCGTGAAATAATATGATCCTTATTAAACTAGCAGACATCCTACCATATGCGGATCGGGTTGGGATAGTGATGAATCCACGATTCATCGCCTTCATTCTATTATTTTAGCTTCATTTTCTTAGTCAAACACCTATAAATACCCACTAATTTCATGAAATTACCATTTTGCATGCATTTGTTAAATATGCATTTTTAACACCTTTTTCATTCAAAATAAAAGAATAAAGAAGAAAAGAAAAGAAAGGACGTGTTTATGCAATAAATACAGACTGACCCGAACCCCAAGAGAAGGTCAAGACTTGACCTATCGACCAGGAATAAAGTAGGGGGAGATAAGGTCTTCTGTCAAAAATCAAAAAACAATTTGTACATAAATTCCCTGTATATTTGTATAAAACTTGTACTATTTTATTTATACATAATTTGACCTAAAAAAATTATTTTTTGTAAACAAAAGTGTAAATAAAAATGTGTTGTAAATAATAAAAATAATTACCGAATAAAATAATGTCCATATTACAATTAATCGTCTTCAGAAAAAACCACAAAGTGATCATTTAAAGATCAATTTCGGCTACATACGAACTCAAATTGAACCAAACTCACTTCCATTATACTCTAAATTAAATTATCCTTCAAATGGCTATAGTTTCGTAGTTTTTAGAATTACGATTAAAAAGTCGGTTTTTGGGGTGTTTTGTGTAGTTTAACCATTATTTATTGTACATATTTTTTTATATTTATTTTTATATACAATATATATAGTTGTAAATATTATTTTCATTAAAAATAATAATAAATAAATATATATAAATAATAAAATTAAAAAAACGTGTTTTAAAAATTATTTCCTTATTTGTACCTATGTATAGTGTATTATATGTATATATTATGTGTATACGACTAACTTCCTTATATAAAAATCACCAAAAATTAAAAATATCTCACATTAATTATTTAATGTAATTTAATTACGAAAATTTTATTTATATTTAATTATTTAATTTATTATTTGATTTTATAACAGAACATGTCAAGAAATACAAATAGAGACAGAAAAAGAACTTTTTTTGATGTTTTTTTAATTTTTTAACTCTCCTACAAAACAATGATTAGAGATAAAAAGGAATACAATTAATTCTTTTTTTTATTTTTTTAATTTTTTTCTACTATTTATTTATGCACAAAAGTAGGAGGCATGAATGGGGATAGATCTTGGCGAGGCATGGAGGATAGATCCGAAGACCCGACCACCGTGTGTGGTCGGATGTACGTGGTTGCGTGAGGAAGAAGGTGAAATGGAGGGATTGAGAGATGAGATGAAAAATTCAATGTCGGAAGCGGAACAAAGTGTGATGTTATGATTTTAAGATACCTAAAGATTAATGAAATCGAGGTAAAAAATTAAACTACGATTTTACCTAGGAAAAACGACAAGAAATAAAATGGATCTCACCTCAAGAATCAGAAATACCGTGATGGCCTTGACGAAGGTTGATGCACTGTCACCGGACAGCTCGAAGGCTGGGCGCCCTTCTTCAACAAGAAAGCTCTCGGAGATCGGGCTCCTATCCACCAAAGATTGAACAAAAAATGAAAGGAGGAGGCCATTAAAAAGAGAAGAAAAAATAAAGAGGAAGGTATATACACTTAAGGAAGGTGTTTATTGGTGGAATTAATAAAATAATTTAATTAATTAATTACAAAATTCGGAATTAAATTAATTAAATAAATTAAATAATTTATGGAAATCAATTAGCCACCTTAGTGGTGACCATTAAAGGTATGGAATCGTCTTGTTTATGAAAAAGACATGAATTCGAGGTATTAATATATGCTTTTAGAAAGTATATGAATAATATTGTCACCTAATTATCGAATGAGAAATATATTGATGTGTTCGGAGGAAGACAATCAAACTGGGGTTTGAACTTCATATATATCACAGTCTTCCAGTATGAAGGATGAATGTGTATTGTGAATATTCAGAGTTAAATCTATCATAAAAGATCATCTGACATAACACTTCCATTCTAAGATAATGATGAAACCGAATGGATTTTAGTGGCTATATTTCTTAGCTTAATGATTTGAGAGTTAATTGGATTGTCTCATTTCATTTGTATCCAATCTCCAATGTCCAGTTTCAAAGTTCAAATGTTGAAAAATGAAATGGTGATGGAAATGAAAATATGCACACTACTTGAGATCATTTTTAAACTCCAAATGGTTCAGACTATGATTAGAAATGATCAAGGAATCTGGATTGAACTCACCGATGCCTTCTCCAACTCATGGGGAGTGTGATGCATTCCATTGAGCTCACTTAGAGTGTGAATTATTTCTGCATGAGCTCAATATTCGTAAGTGACGTATTTTTGCTAAAATGGTATATACCCTAAAATTGGATAGTTATCCAAATTTCAAGTTACTTTATATGGATAATATGATCTCCTTGACATTATCTCCAAGTATCCGAGATTTCTGCTCACGAATCCTAATTGGATTAGGACCCGTACTTATATATATGAATAACATGATGATAATTATCATTATCATGGATATGCATATATTTAAGGTTAAGTGGATAAGATGCATAGCATATATATTTGATTGATTGAATATTGATTCATAATATTTAATATTTATTCATATATATGAATATGATTCGTATATTATTCAAATCATAAATGTGAATAGGATTCACATTGGAAATTAAACATAAATTAGATTTACATTTTTTTGTGAAGTAGCTCTCATCAATTTCCCAATTAGGATAATTGAATTATCATGAAGATAAGGCAACAAGCAATTAGAACAACAATCAGGACACCAATTGGGACTAGGTGGAAGTTCATCATGAGTCCTGAATTGATCCAAACTCTCCTAATTATGATTTTAATTTGTTGTTTACTTTTTATGATAATTAGAATGTAACTTGCCTCACATTCTTAGTAAAGACTAGGATATGATCCTAGCCCTTGGTTGTTCACCCAAATTCCATCATCATAGTAGTGCTCCCTTAGAGTAAGATTCTAAGGGGAGTCTACCATGAGTATAAAATAGAGTCCACGTCCCTCTCTTGAAGACACATGAAATAGGTGAAAGCCTTTGCTTCTAAGTGCCTAAGTAGCCTTAATCAATGAGAGATGAGTTTAGAGAGTAGAAGACTCTCTAATATACATCCTCCCCTTTCTCTACAACCCAACACTTCCACCATCAAGACTTCATCTTCTCTTCATAGGTGTGGCCCTACGAGAGAGAAGATCGTCTTCTTTGTTGTGATTTACATACATGCAAGAGGGATCGATTTTTTAGATGAAATCAGAAGCTTGATATCTTCTTGGTCTCATCCTTAAGTGGACAACTTCAAGAAGAAGTTGATATCAAATTTCGTGGGAAGCAACGTGACTCATCATCGTGCCTACGAGAGGAGAGTTCTCAGATCAGACTTCATTTAAGAAGTTTCTTGTTTTAGAGACTCATGCTTCAAGAGGTAACCCTGATCTCTTCCTAATATTCATTAGAATAAAAGAAACCTTATTAGGAAAATTGTTTCACTAATTAATGGTTTCATAAAGTACAAGTTGTTGTGTTGAAATTGCTTGTTCATGTGATGAACACAATGTTTTTGTAAATTATTTGTTATTTTCCGTATTTCTGTGATGTGACGTTCATAAAAAGTTTATTTACTTCCTTCCTTTCATTTATTTGGAGGATGCTTATGATTGAGTCTCACACGACATATTGTGGAAAGTTTTAGAGAAGAGACAACTATCTGTCCTATACATAAACGTTATAAAGGATATGCATGATGGGGCTTCATCTTGTTTAAGAAGCCAATCAGAGAAGACTGACTATTTTGATCCATCTAGATCTGCATCAAAGTTCATCTTTGAGTCCATTCTTTTTTACTTTGATTATGGATAAGTTGACTAGTCATATTTAAAATGCCTTCGTGTATGTTGTTCGCCAATGATATTATGTTGATAGATGAGACTAGAGATGGAGTGAATGAGAAGCTTGAGATTTGGCGACATGCCTTAGAGACTAAAGGATTTCTTATAAGTGGAGCTAAGACTAAATATATGGAGTGCACATTTTATGGATGCAACAATGAAGTAATCAAGGTGAAGATTGGGGACAATAACATTCAGAAGAAATATTCTTTTAGATACTTGAGATCTACTTTGCAACGTGATGGGGAAATCGATGGTTAATCATAAAATAAATGCATGTTGTCTAAAGTGGATACGATGTTAGCAATGTGAGCCTCGGGCGAACCATTTCTACAATAAATGTTATTGTAATGAATAAATTATCAATGAAAATTATTGATTATTTTTCACTCCCTTTCTGAGATTAAATGAATGAATGCACTATAGGGTCCCTCTGTACAATAAGGGTTATGTACCATGGCCAACTTGATGATCATACAGCTGTTGATTTATTGGATGAATCATAGAGGTTGATGCTTGGATGAATATCTAAGGAGTTAGATAGAGGACTCATCAAGCATCATCAAATGATTATTAAGTGATGATCTCCAGCCTGAATAGGAGATTGCAATCCTATCTCAGATGGATGATATCTGACTGACCTCTTGATGCAGGTCCTCTGCATGGGAATGGTGATTCGGAGGTGTCAGGTTAGTTGAGTCTATGGGTTGACTTAACGAGATCGAGATAACCAAAGACCTACGTTGAATACTGTCACAACATAGTCATGCATCCTCTGACCAGAGATAGATGTGTTGCTATATGTCTGAGTGTGTACATTTGGCAGACCAATAGGTTGATGACCTAACCAAGATCTATACACCGGCGAGCTGGTGTGCATGTAATGACATATGAGTAATACGATCTCTCAAAGGGATCATACATGTTCACTTGTGAACGGGGAGACATGAGCTCGCTCATGAGGTATTGGGGCTGAATAAATTCCATGCAGGGTCATCATGCTTTGGAAGCATGACATGAATTTGAAGATAAGATATATGCTTTGTGAAAGCATATGATCTATACCAAATCCCAATGACCAAGATTGAGAAACTTAATGATCTAACCCTGAAGATGATAGTATAAAAGTGATCTTTATCTTCAGAATGATAATAAGTCTTCCAGTATGCAGGATGTACATGTATTGGGAATACCTGAGGGTGATGTGATCATAAACAATTGTATAACCATGACGCTTCCATTCCGAGGGAGTGATGAAACAAGTTTGGATTGTAGTGACTCCTCTCATTAGAGAAGTGACCTAATCTTAGTCCATGAACTGGACATTGATCTGAATGAGATTCGGATGCAATGAGAAGATTAGGTCTACGGTCTTGATTTGATCAAGCATCAGTGGGAGGTCCATGGGATCTAGATTTGAGATATGATCTCAGCATCCAAGTCACTATACGTGGAACAATACAATCGCCCTGTCCTTATCTCCAAGTATCTGCGGAGAAATCACATTATTCTTGAAGGGTTCGAGAATAATTCCATAAGATCTAAGCAATGAAGAAATGATGATTAAATGTGATTTAATCATATTGATGTGTGAAGAAATTATCCAATATAATTAAATGTGATTTATTTATTATCGATACGATAATGCGGGTAGAAATATCCAATTATTCATAATATATTATAAATGTGATTTATAATGTATTAGAGAGAGCTAATTATAATTTATATGTGTTGATTAATTATTATGTGTATTGGATACACATTGTGTAATTAATTGAGAATGTAAATTATATGTTGTTTTGGGTTGTGAATATGATTCACAATTATCCCATGGCAAGATTGCAATATTCTCAAATATAATTGTGAATTATTTTTTAAGAATAAAAATCCAACAAAATTTGTTGCAAAGTAATAGAGAGAGAATTCCATGGAGATATGCAATCTCATGAATTATCATGAGATTGCCCTTCATTAGGAAAGAGGTGGGCGACACCCATGTCCTATTTGGAATGGGTGGCCGTCCACCATGTTATACATGGAGATGTAATCTCCATGTATATATTCTATCCTTATTTATTGGTTTAATTTAGGATTGATTTATATTTGATTTTATCAAATATATTTTAATCCAAATTTGTTGTTTTTGACAACGACAATCTTGACCATTGGATTGACATAAATCAATCTCACCCATTGATTTTATATGTCCCATGGATTGAGATCCATGGATCCCAAAACCCTATAAATAGAGAGGCATACGATGCTCTCTATTTACATGCAATTTTGGAGCGCTCTCTCTCTCTCTTTCTTCATACACGACAACCCTCTCTCCCTCTAATTTTGGTGGCCGTCCACCATATCCTAGAGGAGAGATTCGTCGACGCTCTCGCCATCACGCCGCCGCTTCGACGTTCTTCGGTTCTCCGTCTTCTTGGAGTGCTACACCCACGAAGGAGACATTCGATCTCGTGCGACGAGATAAGGAGCAACCATGCTTGGATCAACTTCTTGGATTGCGAGGACAACGCGGTTCATCCCCGCGCTCGCAAGCGGTCTCATCGACGATCGGACTTGAGACAGGAGGTCTCTTTCTTTAGAGACTTAATCAACCATGCTTCAATAGGTATTGCATTATACTTGTTGTGGTTATAGATGAAACGATCCGAGAATCATTCTTGGATAATTTGGTTTCATCACATAAAAAAATTTTAAATTCCGTTGCACCGAACAACTAGTACGACTAGTCGTTCTTCGTCGTATTCGATACGACGAACACGCTTTCGTGATGCGCTTGAGGATAATACCATATCCTTCAAGTGGTGTCATAGCTTTAGGTCGAAGGTTTCGAATATAATTTGAAAACCGAGGACGACTTGGGTTCGTTAAGGTCGCGAAAGTTTTTATCGCATTTGATTTCGCAGATCTGTTTAGTAAATAATTTCGGCCTTGTTTAAAATGTTTAAGCACAAATTGTTTCTTTGGATTTTGTTTCTCATTAAATAAGGAAACCATAGGATCTGAGTTTACGTAAATCAGATTTTGTATGCTCTAGATATGGTTGTTTTAATGAACATGTATGCACTGTTGCGGGTACATAACATGATTAAAAGGTTAATTACTGTTAAATATCACTTGTCTTCTGTCCTGAATCAAGTTATAAATCTTTGAAAATTTAGTTTGTCTAATTTAAATTGATTGAGATATGTTAATTTTAGTGAGTAGGGGTCACTACTAAAATTGCAGTCCTAATCTAGAACCAAGTAATTGTCAATTAGTGAAATTAATTGTTAATTTCGTGAAATAATCATGAAAAATGTTTGTGGAATTTTGGAAGATGATTATTTACCTAATTGACTTGGCCTCAACCAATTAATTGATTAGATTTGATCTAAATCTTAATTGGAAACACAATCATCAAACTTGATGCTTGAATAGGATTGGGAATTTGTGTAGCAAATTTCCTTATAATAAAAAAATGTTTTGATTATTACTATATGGTATAATTTTGGTTGAATAACCGATGATCATCTCAAGTACAAATTGATATATCTGTCATTATGCTTTCCCGAGGTGGATATGGTGTCTAGTCGGAGAGCATTGGGGTTGCGGGTTGCAACGTATGTGGTCAGTCCCACTCTCGTCGGTGCTGGCCATGACAGCGGGTAGGGACTGTATAATGCCGGGGAAAATCAAGGTGTATTTTCTAATTATTAAAATTCGAATTAACACGTATTTTGAGATATTACCATATATATTCAAGTAAAATAATCAAGTTTGATTGATTGAGTTGGATTGATAATTAATTTAATATGATTAAATCGATTATGTCCAATTAAGGCATTCTATTATGAATAGAGTTGTCACTTCCCTTGGAAGAATTAATTATATGAATATGATTCATAATAATTGATTAAAAAATTTGAATATGATATGGATGATCACATAAGTGACATCCATGGTCTCCCGTCAAGGCGAAGGGTTCCGTCGCCAGGGATTGCACGTGGGAGACGTCTGTCCGAAGTGACAGCTCCTGTATGCAAGCACATCTGGATCGGGCTCGTCGCTTCTCGAAGGAGTAAGGACGTATGCGTAGTGACCCCAATATCGGGTCCTCATATTATTGGGGCGATATTGGATTGTGCATAGCGAGTTGTATTCCTGTTGATGGTTGGTTCAATTAATGACGGGTCAACATCACCTTAGGGGTGGTGGGTCCTGGTATTAAAGACCGAATTGGGAGATGCAAGTTGGACTTGCAAAAGGAATGTGTTCCCGCTTCTCTTTATTGGAGTCATAGGTTCTCATATTACTGTGATATGACAAAGATAAGGAGGAGATCCCAGTTCTTGCTTGAGATATATTGGTAAGTATATCTCTTACTTTGAAAGTGATTAAGGGAATAAACTTTCCAGGTTGACAGAGCAAGAACAATTTGATTTAAAATGCCTTAATCAAATATCATAAATAAGAATATATGATTATATGTTCTAATATAGTGCATTCTTAATTTCAGAAAATGAAGTCCTTGAACCCACTTAGTAGGCTTCTCGAGGTCAACCAATTGACCGGCCCAAATTACTCGGACTGGATCCGTAATTTGGAGCTTGTTCTCTCTACAGAGCGTATAAGTTATGTACTCTCCGAGGACAAGCATGAGAACCCTAAATCCAAGGAAGAAAAAGCATGCAATGACAAGTATGATGAAGATCATGTCTTGTCTAGTTGCTATATCCTGGGTTTTCTCTCCAATGTTCTGCAGAAGCAACATATAGAGATGAGTACTTGTCAGGAGATAATGCAGAATCTTAAGGATATGTTTGGTGACATTAACCGCATCCAGCGGTACAATGTTATGAAAGACCTCATTCGCTGCAGGATGCAGGAAGGGACTTCGGTCCGTGAACATGTACTCAAAATGTTTGGGTACTTGTCGGAGCTGGAGACCCTTGAGGCAACCATGGATGCAGATATGCAAGCTGACTTCATTCTGCTGTCGTTGCCCAAGTCTTTCAATAACTTTGTAGTGTCATTCCACATGAACAAGCTGGAATTGACAAGCACTGTTCTCCTTGCTGCATTAAAGTCTGCAGAGGACGTAATGAAGAAGGATGGTCCCACTGGCAGTGCAATGATTGCACAGGTCAGAGGGAAGCACGGTCGAAAGCAAGGTTCTCGGAAGGGCCCGGCCCAGAAGAGAAAGAAGAAGGGAGGAAGTGTTGGCTCTTCTTCCAATGCATCCACTCTAATGGCGTCGAAGAAAACCGACGTCTGTCACCACTGCAAAAAGCCGGGGCACTGGAGGCGTAACTGCCCAGAATATCTGAAGTCCTCAGACAAAGGTAAAGCCCCAGCAGGTATGAAATCTACTTTCCTCATTGAAACTAGCTTTCTCGTCGGACGAGAAGGAAGTTCGGTTGTAGATTCTGGTGCTTTTGTTCATGTATGCAATTTGTTGCATTTGTTTCAGGAAACTAGAAGTCTTGAGGAAGGGGAGATAGTCATCCAGATGGGATCCGATGCAAGTGTTGCAGCAGTCGCCGTTGGGACATGTCGACTATCATTATCTAGTGGTAGAGTCCTAGTACTTAAAGAGTGTCTTTATGTACCTGAAGTTAGAAGGAATTTGATATCTGTATCTAAGCTAGTTAGAAGTGGATATTCATTCTTGTTCTGTAATAAATTAGTCATAAATCATTATGATAAATATATTGCAGAATGTATTTTAACTTCTGGAGGACTCTATGAATTGTGCATTAATGACAATGTCATGAATGTTACAACCACTAATAAAAATCCTAAGAGGTCCAGGGAGAATAAAAATCATTCGAATATGATTTGGCATCAAAGGCTTGGTCATTTGTCTGTTGATAGGATCAAAAGATTGATAAAGGATGGACCTTTAGATTTCCAACAGGTTCAATCTTTGCCTACCTGTGAACATTGTATTCGAGGTAAAATGACTAGGATGCCTTTCCGTAACAAGATTACAAGATGCGAAGGTATTATCGATCTAATACATACCGATGTATGTGGTCCCTTCAGTACCGCGATTCAAAATGGACATCGATATTATTTGACGTTTATTGATGACCATTCGCGATACGGGTTTATCTTCCTACTACGTCATAAGTCCGAAACCTTTGAAAAGTTCAAAGAATTCAAGGCTTTGGTTGAGAACCAAACCGATAGGAAGATTAAACGGATTCGATCTGATCGAGGTGGCGAGTACCTATCAGATGAATTCAAGGAATACCTTAAGGAGAATGGAATTGTTTCCAATCTCACTCCTCCTGGAACTCCCCAACTTAATGGTGTTGCTGAAAGACGCAACAGGACCATCATGGACATGGTCCGTTCAATGATGAGTAAAGCACATTTACCTCTTAGTTTCTGGGGATATGCAATAGAGACTGTAATATATATATCCTGAATAAGATTCCTAGCAAATTTGTACCTAAGACTCCTAATGAGCTATGGTATGGAACCAAACTTAATGTCAATCACTTGAGGGTTTAAGGTTGCTTGGTCCATGCGAAGAACGTGGATGCAAGTAAGCTAGAATCTCGCACTCGTGAGTTTTACTTCATTGGGTATGTTAAAGATGGTATTGGATACCAACTTTATGACCCTGAGACCCAAAAGGTTTTTGTCTCTAGAGATGTGAAGTTTCCGGAGTACGATTTCCTTAAAGGTCAAGATAAAAATGAAGTAGAGGAACTCAATGAATCCCAAGAGGATTCTGAGCTTCCCAGACCAGAAACTGAAGAAGTAAATAAAGATGAAACACACATACCTCTTCGAAGGAGTTCGAGGGTGGTTACACCGCCTGAAAGGTAGGGATTCCATGTGTCAAGTGAGACTGACATTGATCCTACTTCATTTGATGAAGCACTCGCGGATCAAGACATGTATAGATGGATGCTAGCAATGAAGTCAGAAATTGACTCAATGCATAAGAATGGTGTATGAACCCTAGAGGATCCACCTAAAGGGGTAAAACCCATTGGATGTAAATGGATCTTCAAGAGAAAGAGGAGACCTGATGGGAAAGTAGAGACTTTCAAGGCACGACTCATAGCCAAGGGCTAGACACAGAGAGAAGGCATCGATTACGATGAGACATTCTCTCCTGTGGCTATGCTTAAATCCATCAGGACACTGCTAGTTATAACAGCATATCTTGACTACAACATCTGGCAGATGGACGTCAAGACGGCTTTTCTCAATGGATACCTCGAGGAGGATATCTACATGGAGCAGCCACAGGGCTTCATGACTGAGGATGGCAAAGTATGCAAGCTGAAGAAATCCATCTATGGGCTCAAACAAGCTTCTCGTAGGTGGAACATCAGATTTGACGAAACCATAAAGAGTTATTATTTTGTGCAAAATCTTGATGAACCTTGTGTGTACAAGAAGCTTAGTGGGAGCGTCATTGTGTTCATCGTGCTTTATGTAGATGACATCCTTATCATTGGGAATGATACAGGGATGATGATCAGTGTAAAGATTTGGTTGTCCCATACCTTTGAGATGAAAGATCTTGGAGAAGCCTCTTACATCTTAGGCCTAAAGTTGTTCATAAACTAAGAAAAGAGGATTTTGGGATTGTCACAACAAGGATACATTAAGAAGATTCTTGAACGATTCCGTATGGATAGTTCCAGGAAAGGATTCCTACCCTTAAGACATGGTATCCACCTGTCTAAAGGAATGGCTCCTCAAACTGTTGAGGAAAAGAAGGCCATGGCTGGATGTCCTTATGCATCAGCCGTAGGAAGTTTAATGTATGTCATGATGTGTACTAGGCCAGCTATCTGTCATGCAGTGGGAGTGGTAAGTTGTTACCAATCCTGCTATGGAGAGCAACACTGGAATGCAGTAAAGAACGTATTCAAATATCTAAGACGGACGCAAGATTACATCTTGGTCTATGGAGATGGTGATCTCCAAGTCTTGGGATATACAGATTCTGACTTCCAATCGGATGTTGATGATCGAAAGTCGACATCAGGGTTTGTGTTATTGTTGAATGGTGGTGCTGTGAGCTGGAGAAGCAAGAAGCAGGAAACTACTACAGATTTAACAACAGAAGCCGAATACATTGCCGCATCGGATGCTGTAAAGGAGGCGGTGTGGTTGCGCAAGTTTGTACTGGAGCTTGGCGTAGTTTCCTCTGATACTCCCATCCCGTTACTCTGCATTAACACGGGAGCCATTGCCCAGGCAAAGGAACCCAGATGGCATCAAAAGAGCAAGCACGTGGAAAGGAAATACCACATCATTCGGGAGATACAAAAGCGTGGTGACATCATCATCACCAAGGTGGTCTCTAACGACAACGTTGTTGATCCTCTTACCAAACCTCTGACACAGAAGGTTTTTGACCAGCATGTAATGAGTATGGGTTTAAGGATTGTACCTGGATGGTTTTGAGGGCTAGTGGGAGATTGTTAGCAATGTGAGCCCCGGGCGAACCATTTCTACAATAAATGTTATTGTAATGAATAAATTATCAATGAAAATTATTGATTATTTTCACCCCCTTTCTGAGATTAAATGAATTAATGCACTATAGGGTCCCTCCGTACAATAAGGGTTATGTACCATGGCCAACTTGATGATCATACAGCTGTTGATTTATTGGATGAATCATAGAGGCTGATGCTTGGATGAATATCTAAGGAGTTAGATAGAGGACTCATCAAGCATCATCAAATGATTATTAAGTGATGATCTCCAGCCTGAATAGGAGATGTCAATCCTATCTCAGATGGCTGATATCTGACTGACCTCTTGATGCAGGTCCTCTGCATGGGAATGGTGATTCGGAGGTGTCAGGTTAGTTGAGTCAATGGGTTGACTTAACGAGATCGAGATAACCAAAGACCTACGTTGAATACTATCACAACATAGGTATGCATCCTCTGACAGAGATAGACGTGTTGCTCTATGTCTGAGTGTGTACATTTGGCAGACCAATAGGTTGATGACCTAACCAAGGTTTATACACCGACGAGCTGGTGTGCATGTAAGGACATATGAGTAATACGATCTCTCAAAGGGATCATACAGGTTCACTTGTGAACCGGGAGACATGAGCTCACTCATGAGGTAATGGGACTGAACAAATTCCATGCATGGTCATCATGCTTTGGAAGCATCACATGAATTTGAAGGTAAGATATATGATTTTGTGAAAGCATATGATCTATACCAAATCCCAATGACCAAGATTGAGAAACTTAATGATCCAACCCTGAAGATGACAGTATAAAAGTGATCTTTATCTTCAGAATGATCATAAGTCTTCCAGTATGCAGGACGTACAGGTATTGAGAATACCTGAGGGTGACGTGATCATAAATGATTGTATAACCATGACGCTTCCATTCCGAGAGAGTGATGAAACAGGTTTGGATTTTAGACTCCTCTCATTAGAGAAGTGACCTAATCTTAGTCCATGAACTAGACATTGATCTAAATGAGATTCAGATGCAATGAGAAGATTAGGTCTACGGTCTTGATTTGATCAAGCATCAGTGGGAGGTCCATGGGATCTGGATTTGAGATATGATCTCAGCATCCAAGTCACTATACGTGGAATAATACAATCACCCTGTCCTTATCTCCAAGTATCTGCGGAGAAATCACATTATTCTTGAAGGGTTCGAGAATAATTCCATAAGATCTAAGCAATGAAGAAATGATGATTAAATGTGATTTAATCATATTGACGTGTGAAGAAATTATCCAATATAATTAAATGTGATTTAATTATTATGGATAAGAATAATGTGGATAGAAATATCCAATTATTCATAATATATTATAAATGTGATTTATAATGTATTAGAGAGAGCTAATTATAATTTATATGTGTTGATTAATTATTATGTGTATTGGATACATATTGTGTAATTTATTGACAATGTAAATTATATGTTGTTTTGGGTTGTGAATATGATTCACAATTATCCCATGGCAAGATTGCAATATTCTCAAATATAATTGTGAATTATTTTTGAAGAATAAAAACCCAACAAAATTTGTTGCAAATAAATAGAGAGAGATTTCCATGGAGATATGCAATCTCATGAATTATCCTGAGATTGCCCTCCATTAGGAAAGAGGTGGGCGGCACCCTTGTCCTATTTGGAATGGGTGGCCATCCACCATGTTATACATGGAGATGTAATCTCCATGTAGATATTCTCTCCTTATTTATTGGTTTAATTTAGGATTGATTATATTTGATTTTGTCAAATATATTTTAATCCAAATTTGTTGTTTTTGACAACAACAACCTTGACCATTGGATTGACATAAATCAATCTCACCCATTGATTTTATATGTCCCATGGATTGAGATCCATGGATCCCAAAACCCTATAAATAGAGAGGCATACCATGCTCTCTATTTACATGCAATTTAGGAGCGCTCTCTCTCTCTCTCTCTCTTTCTTCATACAAGACAACCCTCTCTCCCTCTAATTTTGGTGGCCACCCACCATACCCTACAGGAGAGATTCGTTGACGCTTTCGTCACCATGCCTCTGCTTCGACGTTCTTCGGTTCTCCGTCTTCTTGGAGTGCTACACTCACGAAGGAGACGTTCGATCTCGTGCGACGAGATCAGGAGCAACCACGCTTGGATCAACTTCTTGGATTACGAGGACAACGTGGTTCATCCCCGCGCTCGCAAGCGGTCTCACCGACGATCGGACTTGAGACAGGAGGTCTCTTTCTTTAGAGACTTGATCAACCACGCTTCAAGAGGTATTGCATTATACTTGTTGTGGTTATAGATGAAACGATCCGAGAATCATTCTTGGATCATGTAGTTTCATCACATAAAAAAATTTAAATTCCGCTGCACCGAACAACTAGTACGACTAGTCGTTCTTCATCGTATCCGATACGACGATCACGCTTCCGTGATGCACTTAAGGATAATACCATATCCTTCAGAAGAGCCTCTACTATTCTATGTGATAAGAAAATTCTTTTGAAAATCAAAGGAAAGTATTACAAAGCAATCGTAAGACCAGCTATGCTCTATGGATTTGAATGTTGGCCTGTGAACTATATACATGTGTAAAAAATGATAGTAGAAGAAATGAACATGCTAAGGTGAATGTGTGGTCACATATGAAAAGATCGGATTCAGAATAGTATAATTAGAAGGAATGTTTGTGTAACTCCCATAAAGGATAAAATGAGAGAAAATCTCTTAAGATCGTTTGACCTTTTACAAAGGAGGTAGTCTGATGTACAGATTAGAAGATATGAAGACTTGAATGTAGAGACGCTTAAGAGAGGGCGAGAATTGCCTTAGAAGTATTGGAATGAGACTACATGAAGGGATCTTATTTATTTGGATCTAAGTCCGATAATGGCCCAACATAGATCTCATTGAGGTAAAGAATCCATGTAGCCGGCCCTACTTAATGTGAGAAAAAGCTTTGTTGATGTTGTTGTTAATACATATATCATTATTAATGATTTAATTATGAGTAGACATGTGTGATTGCGGTTCATAATATTGATTAAATAACACGGACCTAGAAAGTTGAGTTATGTGATTTAACTCCATGTATGGAACATCTATGCAAAATTATGGTTAAACTAAGATGGGGTTGTTCCACAAACTTTGAAGCTTCGACTATAGCTTATAAAGTTTTTTGTGGCAGTGAAGAAAGTGCTACATAATTGCGAGATAATGAATCTCTTCCATCTCATTGTCCCTTATTGTATAGATATAAATATGGGCGTAGGTTGCCTATTCTCATCTTTCCAACTACATAAGAAAGATAAGATTCTATTCTATACTTTCATCTATCTTTTTATGAGATCTAGTTTTGGGTTATCTTCATTGTAAAACTTAACCTCTAACCAGTTAGCGAAAATCCATTTATACAATTGCAGCCTATTTCTTTATGAATTGCAGCCTATTTCTTTATGTAATGGCATGCTTGACATCAAAGACCATTTGTCCAAAAAAACATGTGATTATGTAATAATAATTCAATTCCTTCTTAATTATGTTATTTTCAACTTTTAATTTTATTTCATTGACTTTCAACTATTTGTAGATTACTTGTTTCAGACAAGCTCCTTTTTTGTGATTTGTAAACTATTTACAACTTCAATTAGGGATCACGTTGGGCTTTAGTTGAATATCCAACAAGGTATGGATTTTGATTAATCATATTCAAACTCGATTAATGGGACTTGGATCTTGGATGTATAGTTTCATAATTCTAGAATTCTACAATTAATATGATAAAAAAGAGTAGCATATTTTGCACTTGACTCTCTATTCATGGTGGTCCTGATAGATGAGCAAGTACGATACAGATAACTAAAAGGATGAAGGATTTGTACTCTTCCACCACGCGAGCGGATCCTCTGCAGTACTGCAGAGGTCTACTGTAAAACCCTCGGTCGCCCGAGCCACTCGATCTTGATCGAGTGATTCGCACCGAATGTGTGTTTTTGTGGGCTCTGTGGAAATTCGTGTGAAACGCTCGATCAAGATCGAGCAACTAAAGCTTGATCTCGATTTACAACCGTCCTCTGCAGTAAAGCAAAGGATCTGCTCTCCTTCCCCCACTAGTGATTGTCTCCATCACATATAGTACACATCATAAATAAAAGATACAAAGAAAGGTGCTCAACCTATGCAAAGTAACCCTATGCGGTGGTGAGGCACATCGTAAAGTCTACCATGGTCATCACAACCATGCACTGCCTATCTGCATGATTGTGCATGAGTGTTCTCCAATAATCATGGATGTATGGTGGTGATGCTCATCAGGCGATACGTACTTAAGTTATAGGAGGCAACAACGAGGTAGTGGACTTGAGACCCCGTTACAAGAAGTCCATGGGAAAGCTCCTTGCATTAGATAATGAATTTAGAGCTACATTTAGAAAAAAAATCGCTCGTATGCTAGTGTGATATTGCTTTATCGACGCTCTACAGTCTCCACTCCAACGAAAGAGGTATTTATCCACTTGTCAAGCACTTTATAGAATAGATGCTCAAGAGTGTCTCAGGGAAAACATTTTTACACTAGATAGTAGGTTCATTACCAACGGAATGAATAAACAATAAAAGAACAAATTTTTTATCTTCACAATTAAGTATCCAGAAAATGAAAACGTCTTGGTCTAACAAATGTTGAGATGCCTCATTCTCTGCACATTTTTATAACAAAACGTCCATTTACACACCTTTCCAGAACACATGAAACTCAGAGAAGTGAATCTTAGAATCAAGATCTATGGCGGGCTATAGATCCAAGGCTCCTGGCGAGGTCGTTGATCGGCAACGTTGGGGAGAAGCCGAGGCAGTCCAGTAATCCTTGACGGTATGGCAGGAATGTTTTCTTCTTCTGCTCCTCCGCCACCGCTCGCTTCTTGGTGTAGTGCAACTCGTGTGCAGACACCCCCCTTCTCGAGCTTCCTGGAATATTATCAGAGGCAACAGGTAATTTAGAGACCACAGCCAAAGTGGAACAGCAAGATCCAGATCTTTTTATGGATTTTATTGATTGATTAAAACAATAAAATATTCTCTGTTCTTTGCAAAGTTGAAAAAAGTGTTACAAGAAGGAACTTTCCTAGTTGGTTCACACAATAAAAATAATTTTTTTAAGGAAAAATGGGCATCAACGAGAAGATTTTATAATAGAAAAAGGCTTGCTTTGGACCTTTCTCTGGTTGAAGTCCTATTCGATGTCCGGTTCCTGCAGATTCGCTGTCTTTCTATCTACCACAGAACGGTGGCATCAATATCAAACCGCCAAAGTTGACTTCTTTCCAATGAAAATAAATGGACAGCATCTTTCCTCCGCTTATTTATTTATTTTTTAAAGAAAGTTAGACGTGCATATATTATTGAGATTCGGATAAGGAAGGAAACACTGGTATCGGAAATATTGACCATAGTTAAGAATTACTGTTTCGATATCGGATGTCGTACAAATCAATCAGAGGCAATTTCATTCCCAGTTAAATATCATTTCTAACTTCATCTTTGATTAACCAACAGCATAGGGGTTTTTTTCTTCAAAAATTTATACAAGACTTACAGTAGTTTAGGCAAGCTAGTTATGGATTGAGGGAGCTGTTAATCTGACACATGGATGCGAAGTTAACATCTGAGTTTAATAAAATCGGACTGAAATCTATATAACAGCTTCGAATTATTGATATCCTTTTGCAGCTCCCAGATTCAATCCTCCTTATTTAATGCCGACTACACAAAGCTATAGAACTAACAAATGCCTCAAAACGTGACGATAAATTCGAACGTACTATTAATTTGATGTGATCCGATGAAACGTAAATGAAGAAATACTGTTTCTTTTAAATGCAGCGTATTTCAGTAATGAAATTGGTAAATTACCATGCAGCAATTAATGTGGGTTTATCTAATAAAAAAATGACGTGAATAAAAATCTCAAATTGAAATAATGCGAATAGATCTCACCTCCAAGAGACCCCGCGGCATCTCTAGTCACCACCCGACGCGCGCTTCCCAAGCTGTCTGTCGACCGGAAGCTCGAATTCCTGGTGTCCTCAACCGCGGCAGTCCGGGTTGTGATGCGCGCTCCGGCCGTGTACTTCCCCAGTACATCCCCATGCCGGTTACCGGTCACCCTCCCCTCCGACTTACTCCTGAACAGAAACAGCTCCTTCCACTTCCATTTCCAACTCCCCCCACCTCCGGTGGCGTTCTCTCCTCCTCCGCTGACCGCGCTCGTCTTCCAGTGAAACCCAAACACTCCTCGCAATGGTGAGAGCGACCGTGCGGCCCGTCGGCCTTCCGCACTCCGTGCAGCGGTCGTCTCACGCCCCCTCGTTGTTTCCTGAATTGCCTTCTCAAAAGGGTCCAAGTCCTCCCGCTTCGTGCGACCTTTCGGCGATTGGAACAACGCCTTCGGTGACTTCGGCGACTTCGGCGACGTGCCGATGGCACCAGCACTGTATTCGACTACTTGCAACCGGGGGGGTGGCTTGAGAGGGCGGATGACGCCATGGTCGAAGAGTTCATCGGCTGCGGCGACGATGCTGGTGTCGGTGGGAAGCTCCCCGCTGCGGAACTCGAAGGCGAAGTCGATGGGATCCTCGAAATTGGAGTGCTTGGGGGTACCGGGGATCTCCTCCCAGAAGAAGGGGATGGCGGAGGAGGAGTGACCATGGATTGCACGGGAGGGGCTCCCAGGCACGCTCAGAAAGTATCCATCGTTGCCACGCGGGCTCGATGGAGCGCTGGCGTACGGCGTGGTGGCGGCGCTGTCCAAGTTGAGCTCGGTTGCCGCCACGGCAGCCATCTTCTTCTGTCTACTACCGCTGATGATGCTTTCCAGTTGGTGCAGTTTGCGCTTGCATAAGTATGAACGGGGGGGATTGTAAGCAGTTGGTTCGTGATTCGAGCGTGCTTTATTGAACAGGAGGAGAGGAGAGAAGAGAAGGGAAGGCGAGAGGAAGGAAGCTGTGGAGAATTTGACCGAATAGGAACACGAGGTCTATGACCGAGGTCCATTTCTGCCTCCGTTTTTCTCTCTTTCATTTGTTTCTCTTGAATATTAGAAATATGTCATGTAGGGCCATCCATCCTTAAGGGTAGTTTGTGAGTGCAATTGCTCTGCGCCCATCAATTTTAGGGGCTCATTTTTACATGTTCTTCAATCTTTAATTTAGAAAAAAATAGTATATTTCCTATTGTACTCTTATAAAATTGAATTTTTGGTGAAATAACTCACTGAAAATGGGCCCTTATAAAATCAAATTTTTGATAAAACAACTCACCGAAAAATGGGCCCTTATGGAATCAAAGGTGAAGAACTCAATGTAAAAGCTCAAAATTTAATGGGATTCCGAGCACATGTTCCCTGGAAAATTCTTAAGGACCCATTCTTTTCTTTTGCCTAGGGCCCACGAAATGTCAGGGACGACACTGATGTCATGGTGTATTCTTTTTGGCTTTTTTTAAGCTCCTCTAGAAGAATAAAAAACAAGTTAGTCTAAACTTTGTAATAAAAATAGAGAAAAATGTGGAGAGATGGGGTCTTACTTCTCTGTTTGGGATTCTAAACGTTTGTTGTTCATAAGACTTATTTTAGAATGTCAAGATTTGAATCTCCTTTCCTTAATAGGTAAATATAGGGCTTTTACTACTTGAGCCTTTCTTAATATTTGCAATATCAGGTATGCCCTCCAATTTTGTAAAATATGATGCGCTCCTGTTTCTTACAAATTTCACCATATTGCCCTTCCATTAGAGTAACTTAGGGTCATAATCGATATTAGAAAAGGACAGAATTATGAATTTTGTAATTAGTTAGGGATACAACTGATATAATAAAAAGAGAGGGATATAACTGATATCATAAAAAGGGAGGGATATAACTGGTATTTGAAAAGTTAAGAAGGAAACAAGTGATAAAAACCCTAAATTATAATTATATTTTTTGTTACTGCTAAGTACATATATGCTAGTTTTAATTTTGAACCATTAAAAGTTGCTCATCAAATCGATTTCACTGAACTTAAGAAGTGTGAATCTAAATTTCTTATCAAAATATGTGAATTTTACTTTACAAATGTATTGTACTTTTAGAAAAAATGATAGTGACAGAAGATTGATTTATTCCCTCGTCTTTATAATTTCCATTGAACACCAATACCTCACATCAAAATCCTTACTTCATCCCCATATATGCAACTATCGAGGGGATCCTAAAAGATTGTTATATACTCGAAGATCGATGAAGATGTCCGATAAAAAGGGAGTGATATTTAAAAGGAGAAATTTACACTTTCATCCTCAATATAAGTTAGTATTCCAACTCGAACTTAGAAATTTAGTTATATGTACATGACTCTTAACTCCAAATAAACTCTGAAAATTAAAATGAGGGACTCTATGGTGTGCCTACCTCTTGTTGATGTGTAATCTCCTCCTTCTCTACGAACTCACTTGATTTACCCATGATGGTACTCCTCTTCTTCTTTTTGTATTTTTTTTATTTTTCTTCTTTCTTTATGATTTCTGGAGATCCAAATCTCCTTGTTGCTTTATGGAGGGTGGAATGATGCCGTCAGTGATGCTTCTTATTCTCCTCCTCCTCCTTCAAGTTCTCCTCAAGTATAGACTTGATGGTGTTCTTCTCCCTCTCCCATATCCGATCAGGTACTAGCATGGTCTGTCTGCTCCCGAGGAACATACGATTCACACCTTCATGCAAAAGGATCTCATGCAAGATAGAGAGGATTGAAAAGCAAACCCTATATTTATGATACTGATGGTGTTGGTTCAGGTTATTGGGATTCACCTAAACCTGGGCAAGAATGGTGGTCTTCGATGACATGAACTCATCCTGTTGGCACGAGTCTCTACTCAGATCCATTCTCTTGTCTTGGATCTTGTGGTTAGAATGTTGAATCACATCCCAGACTCATTGCATGCTAGAAGTGCCGGAGGAAGTGCACCCCTAGTCCTTCCTCAATGCAATCTACTAATATTGGTGTGGCTACAAATGGAAATGGCCATGGTGGCCCTATGAATGGTATGACTGAGGTTGATGCCGTGATGGGCCATGATGACCCAACTTGTATTGTGGTGTATGGTGCTGATGTTATCTCTACTACGGCTATTGATACATGGTTACTTAGCGTGGTTGTGACTGATGCAGTGTGGAAATGGAGCTAGTGTCCTGGTAAACTGAGGGATGTTTGTGTTGATCCTCCCACATCCCTGATTGTCTATTGATGAGGTCACGGTTATACTATAGCCATTTAACCTCCTACACTTGTGTGGAGTCCTTGTAAATTGTCTCCATCGATGGATTTGTTTGTTGATACTACTAGGTGTACGACTGGTCATGCACCCAACTGCTCTATTGCCCCTACATCGACTGCTCCTAAATGTGATGTACATTATGTACATGAACATCAGGTGTAGACAGGGAAGGTACCCTCATCTTAGATACCCTTTTAGTTAATTCCTCCAACCATTTTGACAACTTGATGAAGCTCTAAAATTCGATGAGTTTATGAAGCTCCTTGACTTTCTTGCCAATCTACTCTACCATGATCAACTTATCAAAAGTTATCCCCATGTTGGAGATCAGGTCTTCATCCAGATCTATCACAATCTTCTTTCCCACCTTCTTGGATAAGAGTGAGGGTGGTTTTTGTTTGTATGCCATACTATATGTAATCAACTAGTTGTAGCCATATACTCAAAAGTTCTCCAAGTGGTGTTAGCATTCTTGCTTAGGTAGCTGCCTCCACAAGCATCACTCACTAACCCATACATCTTAGGGATGAGACCACATGATAGACTCTAGGCCAAGATTGGTCTGGATATGATGTGACAAGTGCATTTCTAAAGTAAATCCTTGAATCTTTCTCGGGGTTCATAGAATGGCTCATGTGAGAACTGGGTGAAAGTCATGATCTTTGATCTCATATGAATTGTCTTACCTATGGGGTATAAATTCTTGATGAACAAGTCTTTGAATGACAACCATCTGGTAACTTCAACCCCTTGATTCTTCAACCAATATGTCGCCTTATCTCATAAGGTGAAGGGGATGGCTTGCAGTCTGATGTAATCTTAACTAATCATCGGAGGACTAAGGTTATCACATATTAACTCGAAATCTCTTAGAAATGTGAATGGCTCCTCGACTACGTTCCCATTGAACTTCGATAGCAGTGCTAATAAGTGAGGCTTCAGTTCAAAGGCATCTATGGGGGATATTGGTATCAACAAATATGGTTCACTCTTAGTGTCAGGTTATATGCCTCGCTTATAGATTCATTTATACCTCGCAACTGACTTGTCTGTGTACGGGGTGCTTCATTTTGTTGCTCATTTGGGTAAGTATAGCAAGGATAGCTAGAAGGATATCATACCTACCATTGTCATCTAGATTCCTTATTGGATGCATCTCCTAAAATCTTCCTCACCTTTAGATTCAAAAGGATTTTAATTAGTTATAGATGAAGATAAAGGCTTAGGATTACTGAGGTGAAGGTCTCCCTTAATGAGGAAAGAAGAGAGAGGGGGAATGATTCGGGTCTGACCCAAACCCTAAGAGTGACTTATTGAACCTGAACTCAAGAAGAGGGTCATCGTGAATCAAGGGAGGTCAAGGAAGAAGTCATCTTGTACCTCAGAAGACATGAGATTTGAAGAGTTCAAGGAGAGGTTCACAAAGTCTGAAGGAATATCCTTTAAAATTTCCATCTTTGAAGACAAAATGAAATTGAAAGGAACATGCAATTGAATCAAAAGAAAGCAGTGGAAAGGCACGAAGAGTGTGGTATTGGATACACAAAATGCAATACACAATACAATTCCTGAGTTCAACAACTTAACACAATGATGACCATAAAGGTTCCCTTGTTAGATTTTCAATTTTAAGTTAAGTGTGCACACAATGTGAGTAGCCCTAACACCTAGCATGTGGTTCTGCTACACCCCAATCAAAATTACTATCTATCTAGTCTACCATGTTATATCAAGACCTTAAGAATATAATAGACATACACCAAAACATCTCTCTAAGGTTTTACACAAGTGCTTGCAGTCCTTGAACCTGCAAGAGTCCGATGCGAAGACTTAGGGCACAAGTCCAGAGATTTGTACTCTAATCCTAAATGTGCATCCTTACCCTTTATTGTCTAGAAGGTATCTAAGTCCAAGGATCGGAGTTGCTCTCCCACAAGCAATGAATTTGATTATATTTTGATTTTTCAATCAAATTTGTATTAATATCCCTGATTTTAAGTTAGGTCATCACTTGATTAGTCCACCGAATAATGCATGCCCACTGATTAGTACCAGTTTCCTTTAGTCCTAAGTTATAAAACAAGGGGGGTCAAGAAAAATTGATGCAAATGATAAATCAAGGATGTATATATATATATATATATATATTAGATCAATATATGAACAAACTTTGTTTATAAACTGATCTAGGGCTAAATGAATATATTCTAAGAAAAAGAAGAGATGTATTTTAGATCTATAAAAAATGCAGAGATATATTGTTTAATCAAAGAATAATTTTGCTTAATTAAAGATATTTCTAAGAGATATTTCTAAGAAAAAGCAGAGGTATATTATAAATTACTTAGAAATGTAAGCAAATAAATAATTCGAAGAAAAAATGGAGATAAAACATTGCAAGAAGTTTATATCATTTCCAAACCAAAAGGTTAAGAAAATAATGAAGAAAATATATATTATTATTTCTCGACCAAATTATTAAGCAAGAATATAGACCAACTTCGAGATGATGTAAAAAATGACTTAGGGCTAACTGGAGCAAACCTTGGTGGAGGAGCAATAAGGCTGGGAGCAGAAGTAGGTTGAGGAGAATCCTAGGCAGAGGAGAAGAAGTTGGTGGAGCATCAACCCATGTGGAGGAGAAGTCCGGGTGGAGTATTAGACCTTGGCAAAGGGGTTGTACCTTCTGCTCGAAGGCTTGGATGGGGTGCTTCTACGGAAGACAGAGACCAGTCGGAGGGGCTGCTGATCAAATGCCTTGATAAGATGGAGGTGGGAACTAGGGCCCTATAGCACAGACCTGAGGTTGGGAGTTTGGAAGAGATGGAGTGGCTTTGGCTCTCATATCAGGTCTTCGGGTATTTCAGAGGCAATTCATGTTCTTAGGTAACTAATAAACCACTAAATGGCTTAGGTCAGATCATTGTAATACGAGTCAATTAGAAATCGATCAGAAGCATGCTAAATATCTCTCGAAAGAGTGCATGGTTTATTTATACCTAGATAACTCCATGATCGAACACAAGGACACGAGCTATTAAGTTATCTAACTAGGCATTAAATACCTAGGTTAAGAGATCTAATGTAATCCAGGTCCAAACAAATTTACGCATAATCTTTTTATCTTTTTTATAATGCTAGTTAAATTAAAGCTACAAAATGTATGACAATGCAAAATGATACAAATATGCTCTGAATAAATTATTTAGACTCTATATACAATCAATAGATGAACTAGTCCCAAATTAATAAACGTAAGCTCAATGTTATCCTTGGTTATTTAAATCACTTAGTTCATAAAGCACCTAAATTACTTAATGAACACTTAGCATTTAATCATGTTATAATAATAAGGAATCAATTATTTAGTCACTTAATAAAATTATAGTTTATTAAATAGATCAGGGTTCAAGTATTGTATGAAGCTAATCTAGGTTAAATTTATGGCAATAGAATCAATAGGAAATAATCAAGGAACTTCTGATTAACAAATTAAAATACATTGATCACATCAACGATTAAAGAATGCATATTAAAGAGAAATAACATAGCTTTAAGACAAGAGCAATTTGATATTAATGGGATCTAAGGTGCAAAAGTTATTAAGGTTTGAATCCATGGGCATATATGCAAGGAAAACACATAAAATAATTACTATAGCATTACAAACAAGACCAAAATGGGCTGAAATGAAATAAACTAAACTCGCAAGGGTTTATCTGTATACTCCAGATATGCAGGGATAGATTTGAAATAGGTAGAACCGGTAGGGATTTCTTGTAAATGTTCCACCCAGGCATGTGCATGAGGCATGCTGCGGCTAGGCTCATGGCATGGTGCAGCTTCGGACCACGTGGTGCGCCTTCGTTGCTTTGAGCGAGATATGGTCCCGACATGGCTGCAGAGGTGTCGAAGGTGGTTAGGACTTGATCGAACCATTAGATCAACACGATCCAAAGGTCCTAATCGAGGAAGAAGTGGAAGATTATGACACATCTTTAGCTTGATTAGATAGTGGGTGGCGATTCCTTCCTCAACCGTTGGATAAAGATCCAAGGGCGACCGTATTCCTGCTCCCGCGAATCACCTCCACGTGCGGTGGTGACTAGCTATGCTCCGGCCGAGTCGTGAAGGCTCCTTTATGCTCCTCAGATGGATCTAAGGATAGGAACACCTTCATAGATGGTTGGTGAAGGTGATGGCTAGGCAGGTAAGGCTATGCATGGGTGGAAACTTTAGGTTGATGGAGCTTAGCTAGAGAATAACCTTGAGACTGGAGATGGGTTCACAACTATGACCAATCAAGGATCCCTTGCCCAGCAAACATTAGCACAAATAGCTGAAGCCATGAGGATGTACATATACTTGGATGGAATGGAATGGAGGGCCTATTCCGGGTGAGGGAATGAATTTCAGATGGTTCTTCTTCCTTACAAGAAGAAGAACTAGATATAAGTAGAGGAGGTACTGGAGAAGGGGAAAGGATGATAGGGGTATGTGCGAATATGGGGGTGACTTGGCAATGTAATGGGGTTTCTCAGATCGAGTAGGGAGTGAAGGGAGAGTATTCACCTCACGCATTACAGAAGCGTGAATATCACATCTTATGCGATCTAGGTCGACTAGTCGCACTAGTCTTAAGGGGAAGTGTAAATTAAAAATTTTTGATGAAACCACATGACATGAGAACCATTCCCATGTCATTTCATCTTGATCACAAAAAAGAATTAGGGTTACCTCTTATAGCATGATCGCGGTCCTTGTGTCTCTAAACGAAGAGACCTCCTATCTCAAGTCCGATCCGACAGAGCGAACACTTGCGGGCACGTGGATGAGATGTGTACTTCCTGCAATCCAAGTTGATGATTTGAGTGTAGAACCTCCTAATTTTGTATCACAAAATCAGTGGCCTTCCTCACAATCACGAGGCACCAAAGAAGGCAGAGATCCATGAGCAGTCGATCCAGCAACACAATGCTAGTGCGACGATGGTGGAGTTCTCTCAATAAACCACTGAAGTGGGCGACCACTAGGGATAAGAGAGAATATATAGACTTGTTTGTGAGAGTGAGAAAGAGTTTTGTTACTTCAACTCGTGTCTACAAAATCCTAGGGTTGGCTCTTATTTTATACAATTTTGGATGGTTAGGATGCACTCCTAATTCAAATACATGGTCTAGATTCTATTGCAACAATGTAACAACAATTAATATAAAATAAATATATATATTTAAGAAATTATCCAATAAATACAATTCTTATTAAATCAATTACATGTGAAATAATAAGGAAGGAGGAGAGCATCCTTCCTCATTAGGGTGGATGGCCACCATGGAGTAAATTTCCATGTGATCGTCCACACCAAATAAGGTATGGTGCCCTCTTCTTTCCTTAAGGATGAGATTCTCAAATCTTACCATATGTTTCACATATTTGCATTCTTGAATTTTCATTAAAATGATTCCAACTTATTTTGTGATAATATCAATCGTGCCACTGATAATTATGAATCATATTCACCCATTCAATATTAATTATAAATCACATTTACATTTAATTGTACAATGTGAATCCAATTCACATTTAATTGTATAATGTAAAACCAATACATATTAAATTAATAAAATTTTAATCATATTTACAATTGAGTTCTCTGTAATATTATGAATCATATTCACAATACGAATATAATTATTGTGGATAATGCTATCCACATTAATCATATCTTTGATAATTAAATCCAATTTTATCTTGGATGTCTCTTTAAATGTGTCCAAATAACATGAATCATATTCAAATTATTAATGATAATTAAATCATACTTAATCATCATTATTCTAATGCTAATATATTATCAACTATAAAATTATTCTTGAACTCTTTCAAGAATAATGTGCTTTCTCTGCGGATACTCGAAGATAAGGATAGGGCGATTGTATATTCCATGTATAGTAACTTGGATACTGAGATTTAATCTCATATATAGATCTAGAAGAATGCTCAGAGATGCCTGATCAAGGTAGACAGAATACTAATCTTCTCATTGAATCTGAATCATATTCAGATTAATATCCAACATTTGGACTAAGATTGGATAATCAATTTACTGAGCAGAGTCACTAAATTCCACCCATGTTTCATTATTCCCTCAGAATGGAAGCGTCATGGTTATATAATAGTTTAGGATCACATCACCCTCGAGCATTTCTAATACCTGGAAGAGCTAGAATAAACCCGAAGTTTTTTATCACTTTTGAATTGTCTTCTTCAGGGTTTTATCATTAAGTTTCTCATTTGATCATTGGGAGTTCGTATCAATCACATGCTTTCTGAAAGCATATATTATACCTAAAAATCCTATCATGCTTCCAAAGAAAGATGAACATCAATGGAATTTGGTTGGTACCAATATCTCTCATGAGTAAGCTCATATCTTCCGATTAAGTAGTGAACATGTATGATCACTTTGGGAGATCATATTACTCATATGTCCTCTTATGCACACCAACTCGTCGGTGTATAAACCTTAATCAGGTTATCAACCTAATGGTCTGCCTAATGTACATACTAGACATATAATAATACATATATCTTCGGTCAGAGGATGTGTGCATGTATTGCGACAACATACGATATAGGTCTTGGTTATCTTGATCTTGTCAAGACAACTCTTTGACCTAACTTATATGGCACCTCTGAATCTCTATTTCTATGCAGAGGACCCGCATTAAGAGGTCAGTCGGATATAAGACTTTGGATTAAGGAATTCTATCTCCTTCTTAGGATGGATATCCTTTCTCAAAAATCATTTGACGGTGCTAGGTGAGTCCTCAGTCTAACTCTTTAGATATCATCTAAGCACCAACCTCTATGAATCAACCATTGAATCAAAAGTTGTATGATTATCAAGATGGGCATGGTACATAACCTTAATTATACTAAGGGACCTTATAAGTGCATTTATTTATTAATCTCAGATAAAGAATGAACATCAATAACTTTTATTATATATAAAAAGGATTATAATAACACTTATTGTAGAAATGGTTCACCCATGGCTCACATGTTCAACAATCTTCTTCTAACCCTCAGAACCATTCATGTACAATCCTAAAACTCATACTCATTACATGCTAGTCAAAAACCTTATGGGATAAAGGTTTGGTAAGGGTATCGTCAACATTGTCGACAGAGGCCACCTTGGTTGATGATGATGTCACCACGCTTTTGTATCTTCTGAATGGTGTGGTATTTCCATTCCACATGTTTTTTCTTTTGATGACACATGGGTTTCTTCTCTTGAGCTATGGCTCATGTGTTATTGCGCAACATCGATATGGGAGTATCATAGAAAACTACGACAAGTTCTAGGATGAGCTTGCACAAGCACACTACTTCATTTTCAGCACTTGACGTGGCAATGAATTCAACTTTTGTCGTCGAATCAACCATGGTGTCCTGCTTCTTGCTTCTCCAACTCACATCACCACCATTCAACAAGAACAAAAACCCTAAAGTTGACTTGCAGTCATCAATATAAGATTAGAAGTCTGAATCTATGTATTCTAAGACTTAGAGATCACTATCTACATAGATTGAGATGCAATCTTGTGTCCTTCTTAGATACTTGAAGATGTTCTTCACTGCATTCCAATGTTGTTCACCATAGCAAGATTGGTTATGTCTTACTACTCCCACTACATGGTAGATTTCCAGCCTTGTGCACATCATTGCATGCATTAGGCTTCCACACAATTAATGCGTATGGGCATCCAGTAATGGCCTTCTTTTCCTCAATACTTTGAGGAGCCATCCCTTTACATAAGTGTATATCATGTCTTAAGGGAAGGAAGCCTTTATTAGAGTTTTATATATGGAATCATTCCAAGATCTTCTTAATGTATCTATGCTGAGACAATCCCAAAATCCTCCTTTTTTTGTTTCTAAACATCTTTAGATCCATTATATAAGATTCTTCTCCAAGATCTTTCATATCAAAGGTATGGAACAACCATCCCTTAACACTAGTCATCGTTCATGTATCATTCCCAATTATAAGGATGCCATCTACGTAAAGCATGATAAACACAATAGCCTTTCCACTGAGCTTCTTGTACATAAAAGGATCATCAAGATTCTACACGAAATCATGGCTTCAGACTTATGATGTAATATGAAGATAAACCTATATTGTGAATGATCATCAATAAATTTCAAATAATATCGGTATCCATTTTGAATCGTGGTACTAAAGGGACCACATACATCGGTATGTATTACGTCAAGTATACCTTCACATCGTACATTTATTTTGAAAGTATGGTGATGAAGCAGGTCTAAACGGGGTGCCTAATGTCTGATCTCGAAGGGCATGCAATGTCGGACAAGTCGAATTCAACAATCATTGTATCGCCATCTCTCTCGATTCTGGGTACCTGAATCAAATCCCGTCAATCAACAATTAACCCACAATGATGATTAAACAATATAAATGAGTGAGATAACATTTATTATAACCTACAAAGATGTGCATAGTAGAGAAGTAGTAGGGGTCGAACCATAAAGAAGTACGTGAGGTAGAGCAAGAAAATGAATAGACAACTTAGGGATTTTTTATTTTAAATTCTTAAATGTTTTTGTGGGTTTTTAATTTATATATGTTTTTTATATTTTTGTTTTCGTAATTTTTATTTTTAATTTTAGGAATAAAATATACGATAATATATATTAAATATACTATATAGAAAAGGAAAAGAAAGGAGATATTTTGGATTTTTAGAATATAGTAAATAAACTCAAAAATTTAGAAACAAAATATTTTGGTTTTTATAATTTTTTTTCTGTTTTTGGCAATTTTTGGGTAATTTTTGAGAATTTTTATAGATTTTAAATAAGGAAATACACATAATAAACAAAACAGAAAATCCAAAAATTTGAAATGAGCTTAATAATATATATCAAAACAGATTAAGCTCAATTTAAATTTTCCTAGATAATAGATAAGATAAAGAAAATTTAGAAACTTAAAACATATCTTTGTATTTTTATGAATTTTATATTTTTGTAAGATTTTCTGTGTTTATGAATTTTAGGAGTTTTATTAATATTTTGCAAAACTATTTGAACAAAAGATAAATATAGCTAAATAAATATACATTTTTTTTGAAAACTTTCAAAAATTTTTGTAATTTTTATAGATTTTTAAATGATAAATAGGAGAAAATGCAATTCTCTTGAATTTTATAAATAGCTAAATAATTTTAGTTGTCTAGCAAAAAATATATGTGATGAAAAATAATTCCAGGCACTTAAGATGCAAGACCATATTTTTAATAAATGAAATACGTAGTTGAAATCAAATAAGTAATATAAGTATCTAGTGCAATTATGAAAGAGTTTCAGAGCATTTAATAACACTTTAACAAAGTCCAAGGGTATACATGAAATTTTTGCACTATAAAATACAATATACATTGGAAAGGGTATAAATGTAAATAGGATAGACAACAAGACCAAGCACACAAATTTTCCAATTTATTTTGTACTTAGATTCAGAATTTCTAGAACAAATAATAACACCAAACCCAGAGAGGGTCCACACAAAATATTTATCGCCTCACGCACACAAGCACGCGAGCTGATGTGGAATTGGACTAAAGTGTAATAAATAGGTTTGCTTGCTAAATGATAAATACAAAAAGGCAAGGGTTTAAGTTGCAAAATACCCCTACATGTGCGTTGGCGGATGACACATATGATCTCACTTATCCACATGGCACCTCCTCAAGGGTTGATGATGCTTCGATGAAGGAGGGTGGAGATTAGATCCCCCCTTTGATCTGACGGTCTTGGGGCATGTGATCGGACGACTGTTGTACTCCTGGAGCTCATGGCTTGATATAATGGTTTCGATCTACTCAGGAAGAATAACTGGGAGAATAATGCCAATTTGTCCTCCAAGGCGATGTTGATGGTCTCCCACACTGCTGTTATGCTCAAAGTGATCCCAGGATGATTCTATAGTGGGATGATGGCTGAAAAGTTCGAGACCTTATTGGTGGAGGTCTGGCGAGTCAGAGGAAGTCTGGGAAGCTAGAGCTACAGGTCTGAGTGATTCGACCCCCAAGTGGAGTTCTTTTGTGCACTAGCCTAAACTAGAAGCTTCAAGGCTTGAGGGCAAAGCTCCCTGACCTTCATATTTGCAAAAATGGGGGATTCTGAGAGGCGGAGATCGAGCACTAATCTCCTAGATCTAAGCAAGAACTTGGGTGGAAATTGGAAGGAGATGACAAAGATGAAGGGACAAAGGTATGGAGATGGTCATATGGTTGGTCAACAGTCGAATACTGGCAGAACACAAGCCCGAGCTTAGAGCTCCAACAAACTACGATTTTGTTTTTTAGCTTAAAATGGACAAAATAAAAGAAAATCATATGCAAACCTAAGCTACTTCTACTCATAAGAATTGAAAGAACAAAGAAATAAAGAGCTCACTTGCATAGAATGGCTAGGAGCAGAACCAACAGGAGAAGGTCTCCGGCAATGGTGAATCGCCTCCGCTACCCTTCCTCCGCATCACAAATCAGGAAGTACACTTCCTGACATGAAGGGCAATCTCTAGCAAGGATTTTTGGGGAGAAAAGTCAGGTCAAAGGGTTGGAATTTCAAAAATGGGCGGAGGAAATATATACTAGGTTGCTCAAGAGGGTTTTTTTGCCTAGGTTTTTTGGTCGCATCGTGGGTTGACTCACTCCAATCCTCAATGTGCATGAAAGATCAATGTTAGGTGAAGAAATCACAAGAAGGAATCGAGCAGAAAGGAAAGCATGATCGAGCTAGAAAATTTATCAAAATTGAGGAAAGAGCACAGGACGGGCCGATCCAAGAGGTGGGTGGGTTTGTTGACCCAAGTCAACCAAAAGAATGAATAGAAATAAAAAATAGAAATAAAAGGGAAATAAAATATAAGATGAATTTACTAAATAAAACTTAAAACGTAAAAGTTGTTTCTTTATATTATGCACTATTTTAGGTGATTTTTATTTATGTTTGTCGGCTTATTTATTATAGATTATTTTTTACATGTGTAATTATAGGTATTTGTACCTATGCATTGTGTATTTTATTTTGTATTTTAAATATTATTATTGCATGTACATATTTTATGTCTTTATAATATATTTAAATACATATTTATATATTTTTATTTTTTTATGAATTTATATATATATACACTTAAATAATTATGGGTATGGACATTATATGTATAATATACCTATATACTTCGATGCATCATTTATTATAATGTGTTTCTTAATTCCCTTATTTTATGTTTACAACTTTAGTATGTTTTGAATAATATTTACAAGTATGGTAAAATATATAAAGAGTACATAATGAATGAATTAAATGAGTGAAATGTATAATTATATAGTACCGTGAGACCCGAAAAGCCAACTTTTGTATCTTAATTCTATTTTTAATGAAATTACTTTATTAAATAGATAATTTAATTTTAAGAACAATAAAGATGAGTTTGATTTTGACGTCATATGGAGGAGATATTGATCATTGAAGTTCTATTTGTGGTTTTTTCATCTGTGTGTCCCTGTCATATTGTACATTATTATTATAAGCAATTATTTTTGTATTTTTCAATATATATATTTAAGTGCAAGTTTCATGTTCATTATGTATTTATTTGAGGTGTATAAAAGGGATAATAAAATAGTGTAAGAATGGTTGTATGTATAGTGTAATGAGAACTTATGGTGTCTAAGTGTATGTGTTATTCTTGTCTGTATTTATCTGCCCTTATATCTCCTACTTTATTCCTTGTCGACCAAGTCAATATTGACTCAGTGTCAGGATTTAGGACCATTTAGTATTTACAATAATTCATTTATTTTTATTTTATTTCTTTATTCATTTATTTTGTATTTAAATACATGTTTTTATGTACTTTTTACATACGACAGTCAGTGTGTTAATTTGTACAAGTTAGATATATGTACTTGTATTTATCTAGGGACTTGAAGAAAAATAAAGGAATAAAGGTGAATGAATGGGTATTCATCACCCCACATACTTGCCTTTGCTAATCCTTAGTAAACACCTATTAGGAGAACAAGTGATTCAAAAAAGAAAATAAGAAAAGGAAAATAAAGAAAGTAGAATGATTATGACTTTTAAAACTTGTCTTCACAAAATCAAAAAGTTTGAAGCTTAGTTAATACCTTTGGATTGTTAGTTTCTTCGGAACCACGTCCAAGTTAGGAATTTTGACTCAACAACCCTTAGGTTCTATGTTCCTCTATTCAATTCTTCATAACAGTCTGGTCAGAATCGTCCCTTCAAACGTATACTCTTGTAACTTTGAAATGACATGTACTGGGTGTGTGAATTGTGTTAGCTCTTCCCAGAAAATTAGCCGAACTATCAAGTGGTTTCCTCCTATGGTAACTCCTCCTCGGGGAGCTAAATATTTCCTTCCGAGTTCAGATACATGCTAGTGCACAACGAACAAGGGAGAAACTAGAAGAAAGAGAAAAATTGTAAATGGACTAGTGTAGTCACATGTCCTTGTGGAGCTTGGTCAGTGGGACCAAGTCTTCACCAAGAAGCTTGCCTTTTCTTGAAGCTCAAAATTTTTGGAGTTTTTGGTATAGTCTTCTTTTTGGTATTTCCTTGTTGATATTGCACTACGTTCTTGTTTTGCCCCGGAGGATATAAAATCTCTTGTTCCACCCATATTTTGGGGTCTTAGAAAATTACGTTAGCAGACCATTCCTCATCCGAAGATTTATTTCAATCATGTATCCAGTCTTTAGATGGCCATGACGCGGGAATAATATAGGGTTGAAATAACAGATTCGATAGTCCCCAAGAATAGTTCCTGAGCCAACCTTGACAAAGTGTCCTAGTACCGCCCCGACTTAGACTCCAAGATCTTTCAACAATCCATCTTGGTTGAGCTACATGTTGAGTGCGATATCTTACGTTAAGTCATTGTCTTAAGATTCGTACGAACGACATGAAAGGTTCTAGTTAGTCAACTTGAATCGACTTGTGAACGTAGTCTCATAGAACCTAAAGAATTAAGTTGAAGTGACTTGAAGTGTCCTAATTCCCGTTGTAAGCAGGTTCCACTGAAATTAAGTGAGTTAAGGGCTCCAATCTTCAAATTATTGAACTTGTTCAATTGTCAAAATCATTCAGAAAACTGCTTAAGCAATGCAAGATAGAAAATATTTTTGTGAAGATTTTTTTCCTAATTTTGAACTTTTTATGGGATTTTCAAAAAAATATTTTGCAAAATTTTGGGGTTTTGAAAAAGTATTTCAAAGTTTAGGTATTTTGAAATTTTGCAAATATTTATGGTTTTTTCAAAAAAGTTAGTGACCTAGTAGTATTAACATATGTACATGGGAATTTTATACAAGTTTTGTACAGATATGAGTGTATTATTTATAGTTGATTTGTCATATATCCTCACCCAATGTATCTAGCCATATTTATCGAAATATGAAAGTAAGAGTTATGTCTAACATTTATATACATATATACGACCCCCATATAGTTACCTCGTACTATGTCCTGATAGTGTTCGAAGAGCAGAAAGGAAGACATAGCTTTTGCCAAGTATAAAAAAGTCTAAACAATAACGACTAAAACAATGAGAAGTGAATCATCTCGCCTAAACTTAGGATTAACTAATCCTAAGTATAATAGTTTGTACATAACACGGAGATGATTAAGGATTAGAATGTACGAAATCATTGGTCCAACCTATCTCCCCCTATACTTAGGGTAAAGATGCCCTAAGTATAAAAGAATTATCATAAGTTGGGAGACATGTGCAAGATCAAAGAATGAGTACTCGAATCAGTCATCCCTCAAATATTTAGGATAAGGCATATCTTAAGTATAACATTGATGAAAGGGATGAATTAGTAACCGGAAGAAGAAAAATGAAAAGAGGAAAGGAAAAGAAGAAAAGAAAAATTTTTTGCGTTTTTTATGTGGATGAATCTTCATCTGCCAGGATCTCTTCTTGATGTATCACACTGGAGTCGACGACGACATAAAAGTATCATGCTCAAGGTATTGCTTTAGGAACTATACGTTTATTACATAAGGTTGTGTGTCAGATGACAAGCCTGATATGACGATGTTGCCATTGTCATGCACATTTTGCACGATGAACGATCCTGAACATTTTCTTTTTAGTTTACCTGAAAATAACTGTAACTTTGCACCAAATAACTACATTTTCTGATTTGGTTTGAAATTCTTTCTTCTTATGTGCTTATTGTGCCATTTCTTGACTTTTTCCTTGTACACGAGGTTGTTATCATATGCATAGTATTTGAATTTTAACAGTCTGTTCAAGTTAATCTTTCTGTCCTTGTTAGTTTTTTCTATGTCTTGATTGCATATACTAACTTCCCATAATGATTTGTAAAAGAGTTCTAAGGCAAATGACATGTTTGTCATACATCGCATGATAGGGAGACATAACTAAAGGAGACTTGTACGATGTACTATATGCCCAAAGACTGAATCGAGCAATCTTTCTATCAGGACACACAAGTTTCTGGAAGATCATTTTAAGCTCCCTGTTTGAACACTCGACTAAGCCATTAGTTTGTATGTGTTAATGAAATGGATTCCCCCGTCAGATATTAGAATTTTGGGAATCCTTAACCGTGAAATGATGTTATGTTATCTTTAAGGAATTGATAAACAATGGAACCGTCAACAGCTCGGGGATAACCTCCATCCACTGATTGACATAATCAATAACAAGAAAGATGTGCTCAAATCCCTGCCACTTCAGATTAAGCCCATGAAATCAACACCCCATGCATCAAAGACATCTGGTATTTGAATATACTTGAGAGGCTTAGTATCTTTGGATCTGATGATGTCGCCCATCTTCTGGCAATTAGTACAACCTTTTGCATATTAAATATCATCTTTAAAAGGAGTCAGACACCAGAGGCTGCATTGAAGCACTTTCACTGTTGTTCGCTTTCTAGAATGGTGTTCTCCATATTTTAACTTTGTGACAATGATTTAGGACATTTGCATAATCCTCATGAGGAATGCACCTTCGTAAGACACAATCTGTACCCTCTCGAAACAAGTATGGATCCTTCTATTGGTAAAATGAATCTCGGACATGAACTTGTCCATTTTTAGCTTCGGCCAATATTGTAGAACTTCCTTAGAGACAAGGTAGTTCACAATATTAGCATACCAAGGGAGTGAGGTGATTGACAATATTGCTGCATATGGGAAGGTCTTAGTCACTGGAATAATATTATGCTCATGAGTATCTAACTCACTAATTCTGGAAAGGTAACTTGCCACAATATTTTGACTCCAGGTTTATCTTGTATTTCCAAATAAAGTTCATTTAGTATAAGGATCCATTAAAGAAAACATGACTTTGCATCCTTCTTGCTTTGTAAGTACCTTATGGTAGAATGGTCAATATAGGCAATAACTTTTGATCCAAGCAAATGTGACCTGAATTTCTCTAGCGCAAACACTGTTGCTAGTAGCTCTTTCTCTATGAAAATGTAATTCCTATGTGCTTCATCCGAAGTTTTGCTAGCATAATGAATCGTAAATGGACATCCATCCCATCGTTATCCCAAGACAACCCCAATGGCATAATCAGAAGCATCTGCCATGATATCGAATGGAAGAGATCAATCTGGTGGTTGTAGGACATGATCCTTGATGATTATTTCTTTCAACTGATCAAAGGATTGGAGAAATTTGTCATCTACAATAAAATCAGTGTCCTTGCTTAGGAGTTCTATCAACGATCGAGCAATCTCGCTAAAGTCTTTGATTAACCTTCCGTACAAAACCTACATGCCCCAGAAATGACATGACTTGTTTCAATGTAGCAGGTGGCTGAAGTTTTGATATTACTTCCGCCTTGGTTGGGATGAACTCCATGACTCACTTGGAGATGACGTGACCCAACACAATTCCATCAGTCACCATAAAGTAACTCTTTTCCCATGAGAGCACTAAATTAACTTCGCAACATCATTGAAGTACTCAGTCTAGATTAGTCAGACATTTATCAAAGTTATCTTTATAGATCGAAAAATCATACATGAATACCTCGAGAAACTGCCCACCTTATTTGCAAATATGGCCAGCATATATCTTTGAAATGTAGCGGGAGCGTTACACGATCGGAATAGCATTCGTCCGAAAGCATATGTCCCAAAAGGACAAGTGAAGGTGGTCTTCTCTTGGCCTTCAGGGGCTATTGCATCCTGATTGTATTTGAAGTACCCGTCCAAGAAACAGAAGTATTCCTTTGCAACAAGTCTTTTGACTGTTTGATCAATGTAGGGCAAAAGGAAGTGATCTTTCTTGGTTAGGTTCAGGCATCTGTAATCCGCATAGATGCGCTAAGATGTAGGTTCTTTGGTCATAATATCCTCTCCTTTGTCATTTGCTACAATACTAATTCCTTATTCTTAGGGATCACATGTAACAGATTTACCTATTTTGAGTCTGAGGTTGGATAGATAAAACCAGCATCGTACCACTTCAAGATTTTTACGGGAAGGTCTTATCTGATGTTGGATAGATTTACCTATTTTGATTCTGAGGCTGCTGGATAGATAATCATCTTTCAAATAGATGTGGTGCGAACACAATGGAGGGCTTATCTGATGGAGATCCGTAATCTTCCAGCCAATTACCTTGTAGTTTCTTTCTAGAATTTCGAGCAAATAAGATTCCTGGACTTCAGATAACTGAGAATTGATGGTGACCGAGGACATTTTCTGCTCACCCTTAAGGAAGGCATACTTCATCGACGAAGGTAGTGGATTTAGCTTTGGAGGGGTCTGAATCATCTCTGTTGGTGACTTCATCAACTGTGGTCGGTGTAATCTCTGTCAATAGTATGCTGTCCACCTTGATTTCTTTTGTCTCAGATAATAAGACATCAAATAGATTGGTAAGTAATGTGTCTTGCTCCAACGGGGATGGATTGATTTCAATCAGCTCAGTTAACTCATCGGCAAGGACCTCATCCTCAAGGATTGGCTCATCAGCAAGGACCTCATCCTCAAGGATTGGGGGAAATTTGATTGTGCTTTCCAGGCACTCCTCCCTGGAGAGGAATTACTAGGTTTCATTATCATCCAAGAATAATAATGTATCTCTGATTTTTGCAAGAAAATCATAGTCTTCTATCTCTTTATGAATCTTCTCACTCTCATCTAATACGGATTTTGCAAGTTTTAGGACTTGGATCGTTTCATTTAGGAGCTTAGAGTTGCTCGAGCGAAAGTCGGTCTTTCCGATGCCATAAACAACCACTCTTTGGTTGTTCGAAGGAACGACTATCCCAATATTATCGCGGTATGATGCAAGGTAGTTGAAATATCCATATCCAGCACAATGAAATCCGCAGGGAACTACATCCCTTGGATCATGACAATGACTTCCTCCAGAATGCTCCTTGGTTGCTTCAATGATGTATCTACAAATTGCATAATCATTCTTGTTGATTTCAACGGTACCAATCCAAATTCTTTGAGCAGTAATGTAGACATCGGATTAATATATGATTCATTGTAAATAAGTGTTCTTTCAAACGCTTGATGGAACATCTTGCATCTAATGAGAGGCGCTCCCAGGTCATTCTTCTTGCTCGGGAGGTTACCGATGTCATTGACCGTTACCATGGTAAGAATGCACTTTACTGGTTTCTCATGTTTTCTCTTGCGATGCTTTGCTATACATGCCTCCTTTAGTCCTTTCTTCATGACATGCATGTACTCCATGGCTTAGAATGATGACATTTTCAGCATTATGTTTTGCAATAACTCCATAATGCTGGGATCAGACATGGATATTTTCAATTTTGTTACATTTTTTTGATTTCAAGCATGGGGAAAGGGAATGTGAGTGCCATCAAAAATAAGATTTCCATTAAAAAAGTGTTCTTTTGTACAAACAGATGATTAAGCATGGTATAATCATCCACAACAGATGGAAAACTTAAAGCATGAAATTTATATGGGTCGGCTTGCATGGGATCGACTGCTAGTGTTAGTGTCTCCTTGGCCACATCAACTCGACATTGGATATTATTGCTTGATTCTGTTTAGTTTTCTTCATTTTTTATTTTTTTCTGGATAGTGTTGCTCCTCCTTCCTCAGATCCAGAGCACAAAGCGGGATTAGCTGATGGTGATGAAGATTCATCAATAGAAGCTTTATTTTTCCCCTTCGTTGTAGCAATCAGTTGTAGTGTCCTACCGCTCCTAAGATTAACAACATTAGATAACATAAAAGAATTTATACCTAACTCGGGAGGTGGTGGGGCACTAAGTTCTACCTACTCCTTTCTACAGAAGTTGTTGGGGTTTGCCTCAGCCTACGCAGGAATTACTATCTTTGTGGTTGTGAGGTCGTCTAGCTTCTGGCTCATCTCATTCATATTATTGATCAGTTGGGCCAAGCAATCCAGAGCGGGATTCACTGAAGCTGTCTTTGATGGCTCAATCGGTGAGAGCCAAGTCTGCTTGTAGTGTTGTTGTTGCTGGTAGGGTTGATGGGGATGAGGAGGATACTGCTGGTGTTGATAACGAGAAAAAAGTGAATTGGCTCTAATATTGAGCAGTTGATTGCTACTAATGATACCACGGTCTCCATGTGCGACTTTGGTGTGGAGACTGGTGGGCTTGGTATGGCTGGAAATCCCATCCACCCTATCGTGGGTGGAATTATCAGATAGTTGTATTCTGACCCTGAGGTTGTCCTTCAGGATACGTTAGAGCTTGTCTATTTCCCCATATGATATTCACCTCTTGGATTTGTGGAGGAGGTGGATAAAAAGGCTCGACATAAACTTGGGGTTCTGGATAGTATACAACCATCTGTTGTTGTGGCGATGATCCATGATAAAGTGTCTGCACGTAGTACATGTGCTGAACTAACTAGGGTGTCCCTTGATTCTGCTAAGGGGGTTGTTCCTTTGGTTTTGCATAATGCTCGAACACGACTTGGTTCCACAGACTGACATGCATGGATTGTGCTCACCGGAAGCTCAAGCTACTTCGATATTTGATCGAGCTTGTCCACGACTTGGTTCTTTATTCGATCACATTTAATTTGTCAAGGTCATGTAATCACTTTTCAATGATATCAACTTTAGAGTGATGGTTCCTAATGATATTGTGATTGGAACTCATGTCTCTCTCTTCATCACGATACAATGCAACATTGGTAAGCTTATGCGGGTTCGATGAGACTTTATGAAATACCCTGGACGAAGATAGAGCAGTTGAGCCCTTAACCATCTCCTCAAAGATATTCCATGTGATGTTTTCATCCTTGTTAAAGTGTGATACACCGCACACAACATCCATGAACTGTTGGCTTTCTTGGTCCAATCCCTCAAAGAAATTTTGGACCAAGCTGGCCTTCTGCAAATCATGATGGGGGCACTTCTCCGTAAGATCTTTGGATCTTTCCCATGCCTTATGAAATAATTCGTGGGACAGTTGGGAGAAGTTTTATATCAACACTAACATCTGGTTCATACGAGGGGATTGTATTTGTGTAGGAAGGTTGATTTGATCTCTTCCCAAACATCACCACCTTACCCAAGTGATTGATCTTGTACCATGCCTTGTCTTGAATGCTGAAAGGGGAGACAATCATCTTTACTACCTTCAACGGAATGTTGGGGTAGTGCATGGTACTACATATACTATTGAACTACTGCAGGTGTATGTAGGGCTCCTCATTGGTATTCCCATGAATGATGGAAAAGAGAGGAAGCAAGATGGCTTTAACTTAAAGTGTTTGTGGATCCTAGGTATTCTTATCCTCAGTAACCTGGCCAGCACCAGGGTTGTAAGTTTCTTTCAGGCTTGGGTGGTCCTCCTCTCTCATCTCCTCCTGCATAGTTTCATGTATGATGCTCATCCTTATTCCCACCATGGTGTTCCTCATTCTCTCCTCACCTGCTTTCTATGTCTCTTCTCATTTATGTTAACATTTCCTTGAAAGCTAATTGGGTGAGAGCTTGATCCTTCAATTGTTGCTGGATGGCTTGAATTGAGGCTAACAAGTGAGTGTTGACTTCATTGTAATCCACTATCTCATCCTAACTCAGTCCTTTATCACGTCTTTGTGGTAGCATCTCAGAATTCAACTGTAACTCAGGCCCCTGATTAGGTGTAGAATTTACATTAGGAAATAGAACCCGATCAATCCCTAAAAAAGAAGGAGCAAGTTTGAATTGAGAGTTTGTCTCAAAAATGGATTTATTAGTGAAAAAAGTGGTGAAAGGGGAACAAATCGGGACAAGAGTCGTCTCGACCTTTGAAATAGGCAAAGACAAGAGAGTTCAAAGAGAAGTATGCAAAGTTCAAACTCAGCTATTGGATATTACCCCGTATTATAGAAGATGCCGACATCCAGGAATCGATGTTGGTGTTCGCAAGGTCCAAACAATGCCATCCTGGGTGAGAGACAAAGGAAGTGATGATAATGGAGTAGATGAATGTTATGAAGAATTTAAGAGGGATTGAGAAGAGAAGGCTAGAAAATGAGTAAGGTAGGAAGATAAGTGAGAAGATAGGTGTGAGATAGAAATGCCCAAAAGGCACAATATTTTTGATTTTGACCTGCCTTAAACTAACCAACTAAACCTCGAAACAAGGGTATATTCACCAACTCAACACAATGATCCATAAGAGTTCAATGATCATCTTGTCAATTTTATTATCTGTACCAAGAAATCTTATCAAATTTAGTCCTTAGCGGCTAATCTTATAGGCGAGTGAGTACTGACCCAACAATCATCATGTACTTTTCACTAGCTTTGTAACTAGTGGCCTGTACTTTTTAAAGGTCCTAGTTATTGGATCTAGACCACTACTCAACCAAATACGTAGAGAAGGAAGTCTATAGGTGTTGATTGCTAAGATTTAGGTTTTTTATTTAATGGAATTAATAACAAGTAAATTGTGGTTGTCACAACCTTAAGAAGCGTAAAACAAAAATCATTTGTATTTTATTCACAGCTCATGTCAACAAACAAGAAAAAGAATGTAGCACATTGACTATGATTGTTATTTATTTACTTGTATAGCGTACATGATTGAACTCAGGGAGGCTAAACAAATCCCGAGGGTTATTAAATCAACGAAAGAATCAATGAAATAAAGAGGAACTTCTATGAATACTATGCTTGGTTTTTATATTTTGTATTTTTTTTATGAGTTTCAATTTTATATTTTTTATTTTTGGAATTTTCTATGGATTTTTATGAATTCTTTTTATGTTTTCGAGTGTTTTATGTTTTTATTTTATTTTGGAATAAAAATTTGAAAATGGCGTAAAAATTAAAAGAAATGAAAATACAAAATCAAGTTTTTTTAGAATATTATCAAAGGTTTTATATTTTTTATTTATTTTTGAATTCAAACGTGTAATTTCTATGGAGTTTTGAATTATTAAAGATAATAAAAAGGATGAAAATGCAAATTAAAAGTTATGAAAGAAAGATGTACTTAATAAAAAGCTACCAAATTTTTTACGTAATTTTTAAATATATTTTTTATTTGATTTTTAACATGCAAAATAAATGTATATGCACATTGGTATATATGAAATTATTTATAGTTTGTTGACTAAATGATAATAAATAAATAATTGTAGGGGCTAATTGTGCAATTTCTCCAATAAGTACATGTTGGTGCACAAGAGCCCCATTGGACTGGACCAATTTGTAATTAATTTGTTTCCAAGGTCTAAATAATAACAATGAAAATACAAGCCTTTATTGCAATTTTCATAAAAATAACGTGCAAGATATGCCTTCAGATTCAAACAGGACCAATATGCAATTAAAATAAATGCATGGGACAAAAGTGTAAATGTTCAAGCCATAATATACAACACTTGTTCTTACAGGAGTTGTTTGCAAAAGAAATAAAATGCAGGGGTTCGGGCGTAATTTTACCCTTAACACTTGCGAACTGATGCACGACCACGATTCATCTAGAGGATGATCGGACTGTTGACAAAGAAGTGTTCTCGAACGGTTTGGATCTAATCTGGAACTTCATTCCACGATTCAACTCTGGGGGTAATCGGACGGTTGTGATGAAGATTGGAGCGGATTTTCTTGATCGAGTAGATGTAAGAACATCTGGAAGAACTGATATGAAGGAGTTGCTGAGTGAGTATCAATTGGTAATCTCTTGCTCAATCTTTGCCCGCATTCCTTCCAGAGGGTCTAATGTTGCTCCTACGACGGTTCGACATTGGTTGGATGTGACGATGGGGTTAGACGACGCTTAATCAAAGATCTACAAGTCTTAAATTCAAGAATTGCATGCAGAACTTCAGATATCTGATCTTGCTCCCAATGATGCTCCTATTCCTGGCAATAGAATGCTTGCTTGGAGGCGGATCTCCGTCGATGTTATTGATGATAAAACACAGAGAAATAGTGAATGGGTGATGGTTCCGACGAAGATGATCGAAGGTGGAACTGGACCTCAGATCTGAAGTGATCTGAGAGGGACCAAATATGACATGAGATGGAGAAGATGTTGGCAAGTGTAATGGTGTAGTCGGAGTGGTTGATGGGTAATCAGAACACCTCCGATCTTGCAGATCGGAGGTTGAAGATGACTGTCGGATTTGAACTAAATCAAGAAAAATTAAACGATAAATCAAAGAAGAAAATGACCGGGAACTATCTAGGATACCTAAGGAACGGAGGAATGGAAAGGTTCAGCCTCGGTTTGCTGCTAGTGACGGAGAGGCAAAAACTGACTGGCGGAAGTCTGACGAATAGATGGATCGTAACTAGACCATCCAAATTGCACTCCCAATTGGGGAAACACACCTATGCCACTGGAGTGTGATCCTCGTCACTCAATCTCGGGCAAAAAGTTGCTAAAATCGGATCTAACCGTCGTCGGAGTTGAAGGCTATGTATTTATAGGGATGGCTCCAGCGAGTTTCGAAATTTGAAGCACGAGCGGATCAAGGTATGAATGGTGATAGAAGGGCTGATGATGGAGAAGAATGAATGGGCGAGAATATTGGAGAAGAAAGTGGGGTCGGTTAGTGATTAAGGCGCATGAGAAAAATATGAGAAGAATGGGTCACACGTGAGATGAGCAGACGAAGGGCGTGGGATGAGGAGTTGACCCAGGTCAACATACCTAGGTCAACAGACCTGAGCCGACCAATATGAATGTGCCAAGGAAAACGTCGAACTGGGTTAGACGACAAAAAACAATAAAAAATTAAATAAATGAATTAAAAATTTATTTAAAATATTAAATAATGTAAATAAAAAACACTACTGATAAAATAAAGTTAATTTATCTTATTTTTAATTCATTAAATATGGTATTTACAAGGCTTAAAATATATAAAATGTATTATTCATACATATATATATGTATACTTATATATATAAGGTTTTGATTTTTAGTTAATTAATTATGCAAATATATACATAATTTAGTAGTTTATTAACTTACAATATTTTACAAGGGTTTTAATGAAAATTTTATTTTATTTTTAGGAATTAATTTATTAGGTTAAGTAAATAGATATATGTACAGTATATACATAGTGATATCTATACAAGTGATATCTATACAATATATACTTGATTTTATTTTTGTCATTTTTTGATTTTGTGATTTTTGTTTGTATTTTATATAAGTCAAATACAATATTTACAATTAATAAAAATACAATATTTACAAATATATACAAGAAAATAAATAGTTAAATAATGTACATAATATACATATGTATTATATACAATAGTACCCCAATTAGCCACATTTCACACCTTAACTCCGATTTTTATGAAATCACTTTTATTTTAAAGATTATTTAATTTGAAATACAATTAAAGTGAGTTGATGAAATTTGAGTTTTGGTGGAGAAAATATTGATCTAACAAGTTTAGCTTTGTGGCTTTTTATTCAGAGTGTTGTAACTTACACAATGTACATTGATTTTTTTGCAATTATTTTTATTTTTTTACAAAATATTTTCGTGCACATTTTTCAAGAAGAAATCATTTTCATTAAAAATAAGTTGATGATAAATAAATTAAATAAAAGAATGTGTACTATAGACAATAGTGTACAAATGATGAATATATACAAGTGATAAATGATTTTTTAGAATTTTTGATATCTTGGGCCTTATCTCCCTATTTTATTCCTTGTCGATCAGGTCAAGTCTTTTCTTTATCTTGAGGTCAGAGTCAGCATATATCTATTATATATACAGTTTATTTTCTTTATTTTTCCTTTATTTATTTTAGGTTAAAATAGTAATAAATATACAATATTTACACAAGAATTAGGGTTAATAAAGGTACGATTTTATTGCTATTTAAGGTGTTTTATAAGAGATTTTAAGATAAAATAAATGAATAAAGATGATGGAATATGTAGATTCATCAATAAGCAAAACCAATACTTTGAAACCGATGCAATCAACCAAGGTGCTACTCGAACATGGAACGATGAGACAGACACCAGGATGGCCTAAGCTCAATACTTCAGACTAGATCTGCATGCAGACAAATCCCTACTCGCCCACGTATGATAGAAGCGCCAATACTTCGTGAATCCAAGAGATACAAAAGGTAGTACCAAGGTTGGGATTTGAGCACTATTCCTTAAGGATCATGCCTCCCTTAATCTGGAAGGTACCTGAATACAATAATGAGGGTATGCGAATCTAATACAATGAAGTTTGATTAATCAATTTTAATTAGGTCAAGGTTTTCTTAGTAGTCACTTTTTTAATTTTTTGGTTTTTAATTTTTTGAGTATTTTTCATGCAAGAGGACTAACAATTTTATCAAAGGGAGAAGAAAAACAATACAAGTATCATGATGCTCGAAAACACATCAGCGTGATGAATGATATATGCTCAATTAGAAGACTCATGGTGCTTCTCAGATCTCTCCATGCGGGACGCAAGACAATACTTTAATGTTACACTACATACGATACACAAATCGGTGAAATCACCCTAAATGCGAGCTTTGATTAATGTGAAGAACTTGTTCAATTTGATCTATGTTCAAACGTATCAGAGACTATAGGAACATGCTTTTATTGGGGTTTTTGACCTAGATTTAATCGAGCATAAACTCCTAACGTCTAAGGGCTCAATCAACAAAGATGTAAACAAAATAAGGCAAAAATAACAAGTCACGGAAAACAATAAAAACAAGAGGAAAATCATGAGAAATAAAGATAGAAGGCAATGAAATAATAGAAAATCGATCGAGTCCCTAGGTAAACAATCACCCGATGAAATGGACTTGTGAGAGTCTAAGTGTTCAAGTGTTTGGGTTCTGTATTATTATAATTTTAGTGAATAAATCTCTCTCACAAAAATTAAACTAAATCTATACTAAGGAAATTCTGCTCGACTTCATGTGTTCTCTGCTACTATCTCTTATCGGAGGGAAAAGAACCGCTAGTCTCTGCATCTCTCGGTGCATAGAATCTCTAAGGAAATCCCCCTCGATAAGCAGGCCCTTACAACAAATTCAAACAAGAAGATGGTTAGAATAGTCTTAGATAAAAATAGAGTAAAGAGAGAAATAGACAATACAATAAAAAATGAAAAAAACTAAGTACACTACCCTGTGATCAACAATCAGATGCTCCTCAGCAACGACACCATTTGATAAAGCATGTCTGAATGGGGTGCTCAATGTCCGGTCTTGGAGGGCATACAGTGTCCAATAAGTCAGATCCGATCATTATGTCCATGTCACCGTCAGTTCTCAGTACCTGAATCAAATCTCCTTATTCAACAATTAACCCATAATTATGATTAAACAATATAAATAAGCGAGCTAAAATTTATTATACCCTACAAAGATGTGTATAGTAGACAAGCAGAAGGGGTTGAAACACAAAGAAGCACATGAGGTAGAGCAAGAAAGATGGATAAACAATTTAGGGGTCTTCTATTTTTAATTATTAAATATTTTTATATATTTTTAATTTATATATTTATAACTATATTTTTATATTTTAATTTTATACTATATAGAAAAGGAAAAGAAAGGAGATATTTTGAATTTTTTGAATAAAGTAAATAAACTCAAAATTTTAGAAATAAAAAAAATTAGATTTATTTTTTTATATTTTTGGTAATTTTTGGGTATTTTTTATGAATTTTTATGGATTTTTAAGTAGAAAATACACACAATAAATAAAACATAAAATCCAAAAAACTAAATAGGATTAATAAATATATATCAAATCAGGTTGAGCCAAATTTAATTTTCCCCCTAGATATTAAATATTATAAAAAAATCATAAACTTAGAACAAAATTTTGTGATTTTTCTATAATTTTTTATAATTTTATAAGGTTTTCTGTGCTTGTGATTCTAAGAAGTTCTATTAATATTTTCAAAATTATTTGAAAAAAAGATAAATTATTGCTAAATAGGCATATCTATTTTTTTAGATTTTTCAATATTTTTTAATTTTTATGGATTTGTAAATACTAAATTGGAGAAAATGCAATGTTTTTGAATTTTTATAAATAGGAAAATATTCGTCGTCTAGGAGAAAATATATGTCATAAAATAAGATACCTGGCACTTAAGATAATTTTCTTATAATTTTTAAATGCAAGATGATATTTTTAGTAAATGAAATGCAAGTATAAAATTAAATCTATAATATAGGGGCCTATTAGCAATTGTCTACGTTTCAAAGCATTTAATAACACTTTAATAAAGCCCATGGGTATACATGAAATTTTCACAGAATAAAAATATAATGCAGACTAGTTTGGGAATAAATGCAAATATGATAGATTAGATGACCAAACATGTAAATTTTCTAAAATATTTTGTACTATGATTCAAAATTTCTAGACCAAATAATAAAACCAAACTTGGAGGGGGTCCATGCAAAGTAACTACCCCCTCATGCGCTCTTGCACACTGAGGTGACATGGAATGAGACTAAAGTGTTATAAATAGAAGCTCATGGTCCTTATGGCAAATATTACTAAAATATTACCATGATAAGTGGAAGTTTATAGACTAAATGATAAATACAAAAAAGGTAGGGTTTAAGTTGCAAAATACCCATACATGCACAATAATGGACGTCACAAATGTTCTCGCTTATCCATGTGGCGCCTCCTCAACAAAGATGATGCTTCGATGACGGAGGGCGGAGATTATATCCATCCCTCAGATTTGATGATCTTGAGGTGTGCGATCGGACAACTGTTGTACACCTGGAGCTCGTTGCTCGATCCAATAGTTTCGAGCTACTCGGGATGAACATGTCAAGAACAACTGGGAGATGAACATCGATTTGTTCTCTAGGGCGATGTTGATGGTCTCTGACGTTGTTGTTATGCTCAAAGTGATTCTAGGATCATTTTACAGCAATCTGATGGCTCAAAAAGTTCGAGACCTCATCGATGAAGGTCTAGAAAGTTAGAGAAGGCTCGGGCACCTGGAGCTGCAGGTCTAAGTGATTCGACCCCCAGATGGAGTCCTTTCATGTGCTAGCTTGACCAGAAGCTTCAGGGCTCGACAACAAAGCTCCTTGACCTTCAGATGATAAAAATTGGGGGATGGAGGCAGAGATCGAGCACCAATCTCCCTTATATAAGCAAGATCATGCGTGGAAATGGAACAAGATGACATAGGATGAAGGGACAAAGGTGTGGAGATGGTCAGATGGTTAGTCAACGATCGAATACAAGCAGAACACAAGATGGAGCTCGGAGCTCCGACAAACTATGATTTTGATTTTTAGCTTAAAATGGACAGAATCAAAGGAATAGAAAACAAACCTAAGCTACTGCTACTCCTAAGAATTGAAAGAACAAAGGAATAAAGAGATCTACTTCCTGGAATGGTTAGGAGAAGAACCACAAGGTGAAGGTCTTTGGTGATGGTGAATCGCCTCCTCCACCATTCCTTTGTGCTGCGAATCTGGAGGTTCCGCTTCCTGTCATGAAGGGAAAGCTCCGACGAGGAGTTTTGACTCAACGACCCTTAGGTTTTATGTTCCTATATTCAGTTCAACTCAACAACCCAGTCAGAACCGTCCCTTCAAACGTATACTCTTGCAACATTGAAATGATAGATACCAGGTGTGTGAATTGTGTTAGCTCTTCCCAGATAACTATCTAAACTATCAAGTGCTCTCCTCCTTTGGTAACTCGTCCTCGGGGAGATGAATATTTCCTTCTGAGTTCAGATACATGCCAATGCACAACGAACAAGGGAGAAGCTAAATGGACCAGTGTAGTCACATTTCCTTGTGGAGCTTGGTCAGTGTGACCAAGTATTCAACAAGAAGTAGGCCTTTTATGGAAGCTCAAGATTTTTGGAATTTTTGGTATAGGCTTCTTTTTGGTATCTCTTTGTTTGGTATTGCACTGCATTCTTGTTTTGTCCCAACAAATATATAATCTTTTGTTCTTCCTGTGTTTTGGGGTCTTAGAAAAACCATGCTAGCTGACCATTCCTCATCCGAAGTTTTATTTCAATCCAATTTCCAGTCGTTAAGTGTCCATGTTACCAGAAGAACAGAGGTTTGAAGTACCAATTTCGATAGTTCCTAAGAATGTTTCCTGAGCCACCCTTGATGAAGTTGCCTAGTATCATCCCAACTTAGACTCCAAGATCTTTCTACAACCCATCTTGGTTGAGCTACGTGCTAAGTGAGAGGTCTCAAGTCAAGCCAGTGCCTCAAGAGTCGTATGGATGACATGAAAGATTCTAGTTTGTCACATTGAATTGACTCATGAACATAGTCTTAAATTAAGTCGAAGTGACCTGAAATAACCCGATTCCAGTCCTAAATAAGCTCCTATGAAATTAAGTGGTTTAAGGTCCAGATTAAGATCTAATCTTCAGATTTTATTTGGACTTGTTCAATTGTCAAAATCATTTAGATCCCATTTGATGACTATCTCTCCATCCTCAAACCTTATGGTTTCCTAAAATAGATGCAACAATTACATACATGAACAGAAGCACCAAAATCAATGACCCAACTACCTATTCATCCCACGAGGAAATTGATTTCAATGATGAAAGTAGATTTTATACTTGCTAGAGGCTTACATTTTCCTATGTTTTCCAGGTAATATGGACAGTGTCTCTTCCAGTATACAGAATTCTTGTAGTGATGACGAACATCGTCTTTCTTTGATGCTATCAGTGTGGAAGCTTGAGAGGATGAGCCAATAGTCTGACTCTTCTTCTTTTTTTTCTTATTATGAGTCAGAACCTTCAGAGACCCATGCTTTAAATCATGTTTTTCCTTAAAATGTGCAACCATTACACTGCCAATACGATTCTCTTTCTTCAAGATGTCGTCAGTGGACTTCAGTAAAGATATCTGCTTAGTGTTTGTCAATCTCAACTTGTTCGTGTGGTACAATATTATAAAGTTGTTGATACTTGGTCAAAGACAACAGAATGAAGTCGGACTGCATGTTTGCATCCATCTGTGCCCGTAGTGTATTCAGTTAAGAGAGGTAACCAAACATTTGGATTATATATATGCTACGTAACCAATATCCCTTCCTACATTTTGTAGTGAATCAGTTTTTTCAAGAGGTTGTAACGATGAGTGTGGTTCACATTACCGAACATCTCCATGAGATTTGACATTATATCATGGGTAGTGTCCATATCCACATGTTGCTTCTGAAATACATTGGACAAAGACCCTACAATATAATAACGAGCCAATGATTGATCTTCATCATATTTTTCATTGTATTTTAGTTCTTCCAATGACGTAGGGTTTGCATGCTCATTCTTGGTGAGCACATATCCGATGCGCTCTACCAAGAGAACAATCTCCAAATTTCAGAGTAGATCTGAATAATTTGGTCCGGTCAATTGCTTGGCCTCCAGAATCTTGCTGAAAAGGTTCATGGATTTCATATCCGAGACTAATAAATACACTTATTAGAATATATACATAATTATATATTCAATTATTAATTCTTTGATTAAGGAATTTAAAATCAAAGTTGTCTTGACTTTTAGTACTTTGAAATTTCATTCCCTTATTAAACTTTCAAAGCAAGAGATATACTTACAGTTATGTCTTTAACAAGATATGGGATCTTCCTTCTACCTTTGTTACTCTCTAATAATATGAGAAACTGTAAACTTGCATTTTCCAGTTCGGTCTTTAACACCTGAGCCCAACACCCCTAAGATGATGTTGACCCATTATTAATTGACCCGACTGTCAATAGGAATAGTACTTGTTATGTGCAATTCAATACCTCCTCAATTATATGAGGAATAGTATTGGGGTAACTATACATATGGCTTGTCTATTTCGAGAAGTAAAGAGCCCGATCCATCTGCAGTTGTACACCTGAGCTATGACTTTGCATACGCGTCTCCAATGTACAAACCATAGCGTCAGAACATTTCGTTTTGACGGGAGACCAAGGATGTCATCTTATGGTCCTCCATATCTCGTTCAAATTTTAATTAATCATTTTGAATCAAATTCTAATGATTAATCCTTCCAAGGGAATAACCGTTCTATTAATAATAGATTGTTTTTTTAATTTTATTAAATTAATGTAATCATATTAAAATAATTATCAATCCAATACAACCAAAAAATAATTTAGTTTTCTTATACTACTATATAGTATACACGCTCACATTGTGTAATTGTATTATTCCAATTTGTTGTTTAAAGTATGCAGAGACTTCTCATGCTACCCATCCTTGATATGGATTAATCCAGGTCAGGTAAATAATGCTAACAGGCAATGTTTCCACTATACATATGTTGGATAGTGCCAATTAGTTAACCAAGTAGCATATCCACGACCTAGACACCATCATCGAATCAATCCAAGATAACACAATTGGTACAAATCGTACTAAGAGGTTTTATCGCTCACACGTTCTTGATGACCAGCCTGATATTATATAATAATCACTCACAAACTTAGTCATATTAAAACATTATTAGTGTCATTAATTTCTAATCATATCAAGCAACCAAGTTTGATTTTGCATGTAACGGTTGTACTACAACTATTGTAGTATGAACTAGGTTTTGACATGAAGCACTCATTTAATAAAGATTGATAATTATCAAATATTTCTCTAAATATATAAAACATCATCTAAACAGGGAAAATTCACAATACCATGATTTATATTGAATGATAAATATATTAAATAATGTTATTGAGATGACCCAATCATCTTCAAACCCATCTCCACTAAATATCATATATCTAGGGCAAACAGAGTTGTAATCGCGTGAAATAAATTAGAGTGGTTTCCTGGTTTAATTCTTAACTTAATTATTGTGTTTCTAACATTTTTTCATAACAAGAAAATAGTAACCAAAATTCATTTAGTTACATATCCGAATTTATATGCAAAAACAATGACACTGCGGGAACTTTTGATTTTTAAAACAATGTCTAGTTGATACCAACCGTTGACGATGTAACAACCCGCAATTTTTTTTCGAATTCTTAAAACCTATTCAATATTATACTCAAAATAAGCGTCTCATCTCAAGCTTTCCAATGAGTCCAAAAATGCGTAATTCGGAGTTCGGATGTGGGAGATATGAATGTTTTAGTGAAGAGGGGTCATGGATGTTGATGGGAATTAAGGGCTACAGGGTTTGGTTAACTAATTACGGGTTAGGGCTAATTTAAGGATTCTCAAACTAGGGTACAATATATTAATATCCCCACCCTTCATCTCCCCTCATTCCCACTCCTTTCCAAACCCTAATCCATCATCTTTTCCCCTCCCCAAGTCATTCTCTTATATCATTTCCCCTCTCCTTCTCTAAAGAAACAAAGGAAGAAAGGTGCAAGCTCCGCAGCTTCACGACAAAGAGAAAAGGAGGAGCGTCATCACAAGGAAAAGCATCTCTCTCATCGGATTCTTGATCGAGCAATCAAAAACGGATTGGAGACGTACGCTAACATAGGTAACAGATCTTGACTCCCCCCCCCTTCATTTTTCGCATACCTTGCGATTTGGAGATTGTCAATGTTTGGGGTTGAATATCCGATTTTGATCCCCCACGGATCGCCTCTTGCTGTTGGTATATTGGGAGATCCCGTCGAATCGTTGCATGTAAATTTTCATGAAATCTAGAATGTAGTTAAAGAACCACCATGCTCTATGGTTTCATCGGGTTGGTTTTCATCGTGAGTTCTTATTTGATTCGCCTTGAGAGTATCCTAACCATTATGTATAGAGGTTCAACCTCCATCCCTTAGTAATTGTCCCTTTTTATTTGAATATGTCGTATGATTCTTAATGCGTTGCGTTGAGTATATAATTAACGTTACGTTATTCCCTGTTTGAGTTTCAACTTCTGCTATTCTTAGGATATTCATGCCAAATATTCTATCTTATAATACTGGATCTGCTCGTATGGTATATAAGCATTTATCTGTGTTAACATATAATATCAATGCATGTTTGGAAATCAATATGGCAATAACGTCCTTTAAAACGTGAAAATACTATGTATGGAAATATTGTATATTTAGAAAGTACAATCTTTTTGGATTTGCGGCATCCACATTATTGTCGGCACTATACTGAGGTTATGACTCAACAAGATGGGTAAGTAATGACATATAAATTTTAGCACAAATACTGGCGTTGGATATGACACTATGATAATTAAATATTCAAATGAGTTCTACAATTTAAGTATACAAGATCATTAACTTAAGACAGTGCCGTAAGTACTACTTTTGTTCGGTAATCTAAACTTATGGGATATCATGACTCATAGGTAACGATAAACATTTCGCGTACATGCCAAGGGTTGTTGTTATTTGCCTCGAAGTTTCCTAAACCTGAATGGAGTATGATGGATAACAATGGATTCTGTAATTAAATGGTATATACACAACTTTTGTTGACGTGTTCATGGTCTGACCACTTTTGTTTGTTTTTCTTCAAGTAAATAGTAATTTGTAAATCCTAGGGTCTGCATTGCACCATAAAGTAATTAATTATTGTTTACATATTATAATATGCTCGGTGTTTCCTATTGCATATAAGTTCCTGTCTCATAAATAAGTATCCTATGATATTTTAGGATGGGGATGATATGATGGTAATCGAAGATTTATGCACCTACCATAAAGGGTGGTGCTTAACTTGTGATAACTGATGTTTGTTTAGTAACCCAATTCGAGAAATTCATGATCCCCGTGAGTATGCCTTAAATTTGGCATGAACTTTGATCCAAGTATCTCACATAATAATGAATTGGTTTTGTTTAATGGGAATCATTATGGTTCTCAAGATTGATTACTTCCACGTATGGTAATAATGTGTGTGTGAGAATAAAGGATAAATACTACAAGTGGGTGCACACCCTCGTACTTCGGTGAGCCGACAGTGAGTCATCCCCACTCGAGGGTCATCACAGAGTGGGGTGATGGTAGGTGCTCTGGTGGAATTGAGGTGGATGCACGTGTGCATCGCACCGTACAGATCCGTTTTGTGGTACTTATTTTGGAGTGAACGAGACTCCTCCGGCAGACTCGATTGATGGAGTTACGACTCTTCGGGTTATATGCTCCCTATCACGGGTGTTAGAGTACTACCAACTAGACTAGCTGAAGGATCGCGTTTGCGCACGGGTTTTAGGTTGCGCTATGAATGGAGTGTTGCAGACTTCATTCCTAGTGTAGGCTTTCTCCTTTGACAAACGAGTCCGGGATAAGTAAATAAAAATATGGATTAAGATGTGTCAAAGAATTGGTTTTGATTGCATATGTGTTAAAGGCCTAAAATATAAGTGATTGTATATTGTTATATGCTTTGAAAATGTTCTCTCCTAAACTTGTTCAGCATTGCATTTGTATTACCTACCTATAATCTCTTGATTTATAATTTACCTTATCCTTACTGGGTCAGTTGACTCATAAGTTACATTCTTTGGAAATCCAACAGGAAGTGCAGAACAGGAGACGGAGGCTCGCATTTTCGATGGTGCATCTGTAGGAGATTGTTGAGGTTGAGGCTTAATGCTATAGTTGTTTTATTTCCCTCTACTTCATCTATTATGATGTAATAAAGAGACTCTGAGGTCTTATTGTTATCCTTCTGTGGACATCTAGTTATCAATGGAAGTTTAAATTTTCCTATAACTCTTTTTGTATGAATGATATATCATGCAGGTTGTCTATAACTGTTGTTGGGTAATATTGTGAATGGGCGTTGAGATGTGCTCCCGTCGAGGGGGGGTATTTCATTTGGTATCAGAGCCCAATTATCCCATCAGTCATAGACAACTGTATGGTAGGAGAAATACCACTGTACATTAGACAAGTAGTCTTCTGACTACTGTCAAAAAAAATTTTTGATCAAGGTTGACTAATGACCTTACTCTAGGATTTAATTGCTATTCCCTTTTTATTTCTACACTTGCCGATCATGTCGCCTCGTAGGGATCCGACTACGCAGCAGTTGGCTGCTATGATGGCGATGCTGCAAGATGTGCAGGAAAGACAATTTATGCTCGAGGAGCGATTGTCGAGATCTGCATCCGAAGGTGGGTCCGGAATGGGTGGGGGTAGATGGAGATCCACCACCGCCTCCGCCACCACGACAAGAGTACATATTTTCAAAATATTGCAAGGAGAATGTTCCTGAGTTTCTGGGCAATACAAGCCCATATGTAGCAGAGAGATGTCTGAAGCATGTAGAAGAGGTATTTCGTACCATACATGTACCAGATGAGGAGAAGGTTACCCTTGCCACTTACTCCTTAGCGGGCTATGCTGAGGAATGGTGCAGTTTTATGGAGACGTAGATTGTAATGCGAATTACTTGGGAGAAATTTTCTGAGACATTCCAGGAGCATTTCTATCCGGAATACTGGCTAGAGCAGCGCCGCGTTGAGTTCACAATACTCGAGCAAGCGAACAAGACTGTGGCTGCTTATCTAAACAGGTTCACAGAGTTGTTGAAGTATGCTGCTAGCACTGTGCTAACAGAAGCCGACAAAGCATTCAAGTTCTTTTGAGGTCTTCATAAGGAAATTCGCGAGAGGCTAGTACCCCTTATATTGGTTACTATGAAGGAAGTGGTTGATGTTGCATCCTGAGTGGAGGAGGACTTACGTGAAGGCAGGTCATTGCAAACCAGGCAAGGAGGACCAAGCTATTATGGGAGTACTGCTCGTAATGATCGATCAATGGCACGGAGAGGACAACGTCTCCACCCCTATCGGCCTGACATGTCTACCAGGTCCACACATAGAGGAGCTCCTACCTTGGGGCAAGCACTTTCTGAGCCATCACGACCAGCACATCCAACAGTGAACACCATGATAGATGCATGTGTTTGCTACCGATGCAACCAGGAGGGGCACATCAGGTCCAACTGTCCGTTGGGAGCTTCACAGATGCGAGGTACTGTACGGTGGGGGGGGACGTCCGCAGCACCAGGGACGTGGTTCTACCTCTCGTGGTGGCAGGGGACATCCCAACCAGAATCGAAGCACGACAGGTTCCAATGGGACACGAAGAGAACGACAACTCAATGCCATCACTGATGGGCAAGTACATGCTTCAGGATCACTAATGCGAGGTATGATTTCAGTAGGCAACTTTACAGCTCATGCTCTTTTTGACTCGGGTGCATCTCATTTTTTCGTGTCATGGAGTTTTGCGGATACCTTAGGCCGAGAGCCTACCATAGTTTCAAACCCTTATCTTATTAAGGGACCTGGGGGTCAGGTGTTTGTTGTACATCGGGTATTTTCCTGATTGCCCAGTTTATATTGGAGGTTATATGCTTGAGGCGTACTTGCTGCTCATTCAGATGGAGGATTTTGACGTTATTCTCGGTATGGATTGGCTCAAGAGTCACCATGCATGTTTAGACTATTTCCAGAAACAAATTATTTTCAGGATTCCTGAGCTACAAGAATTTGTATTTGAAGGGAGCACCTCGTCGAGAGGCATAACCTGCATATCAACATTGCAAGCTCATCGCCTACTATCTCAAGGGTGCAAAGGATTTATTGCTCATATCATTGGAAATCAAACCCCTATAGAAGGAATAGAGGATGTGGAAATAGTAAAGAACTTTCCGGATGTATTTCTTGCATATTTTCCTGGGCTTCCCCCACCTCGTGAGGTGGAGTTTGAGATTTCTATAATTCCGGGAACTCAACCAATATCTATGGCACCATACAAGATGGCACCAGCTGAACTGAAGGAACTCAAGGTGCAGTTACAAGAACTGCTGGAGAAGGATTTCATATGCCCTAGTACATCTCCATGGGGAGCGCCTGTCCTTTTTGTTAAGAAGAAAGATGGATCTATGCGCATGTGTATAGATTATTGACAGTTGAATAAAGTAACAATCGTTACCCTTTGTCGTGCATTGACGATCTCTTTGATCAGCTACAAGGATCATCCATCTTCTCCAAGATTGATCTACGGTCTGGTTATCACCAACTACGTATTCGGGATGTGGATATACCTAAGTCCGCATTTAGAACCAGATATGGTCACTATGAGTTCTTGGTGATGTCCTTTGGCTAGACAAATGCCCCAACAACATTCATGGACATGCTGAATCGGGTGTTTCAGCCTTTCCTCGACAGCCTTGTAGTGGTTTTCATTGACGATGTCCTTATATACTCTCCAGATGAGAAGGAACATCGCACTCACTTATAGACAGTGCTGGAGACCTTACGGAGGCACAAACTATATGCGAAGTTTAGTAAGTGTGAGTTTTGGCTTCAAGAAGTATCATTCTTAGGCCATGTTATCTCAAGTGCAGGAGTGTCAGTGGATCCTGCAAAAATCAAAGCAGTCCTTAGTTGGGAACGATTGGAGAATGTATCTGAGATCCGAAGCTTTCTTAGTTTAACCTGTTATTACAGATGGTTTGTGAAGGGCTTTTCTCAGATTGCCCTTCCCCTCACCCAACTGACCAAGAAGGAGATGCCATATGCTTGGTCAGAAGAGTGTGAGAATAGCTTCCAGACACTGAAGGAAAGGCTCACTACGACTCCCATCTTGACAATTCCATCGGGCCCAGATGGATTCACAATTTACATTTATGCATCAAAGGAGGGTCTGGGAGCGGTTTTGATGCAACATGGTAAGGTTGTTGCATATGGATCTAGACAGTTGAAGCCACATGAGAAAAATTACCCAACCCATGATATGGAATTGGCAGCAGTTGTCTTTGCTCTTAAAATGTGGAGACATTATCTTTATGGTGTTGCTTTCGAAATTTTCACAGATCACAAGAGTCTCAAGCATCTTTTTGATTAGACGGAGCTTAATATGATGCAAAGGAGATGGCTGGAGCTTTTAAAGGATTACGAGTGCACCATCTCTTACCATCCTGTTAAGGCGAATGTGGTCGTTGATGCCCTTAGTCGTAGGCCTCATTCAAGTGAATCCCATCCTCAGCTTAAAGCATGGGATCTTCTTGCAGCTTTCACTGATTGGCATCCATTTCAGAGTAGTAGAGAAACAGTCATAGTTCCATCCCCTTCACATCCAGAGTTAGTTGAGCGAATCATCCAGGGGCAGCATGAAGACCTGAGTATGCAGAGACTCAAAGAGAAGGCTATTGCAGGAACCTTAGTTGTCTTTTCCTATCAAGATGGGGTGCTACGAAATGGGAATCGATTGTGTATCCCAGCAAATGTACAATAGAGGGAAGAGATCATTCATGAAGCACATAGTTCACGTTTGTCGATACATCCTGGCAGTACCAAGATGTATAAGGATTTGAAAAAGAACTTCGGGTGGAAGCAAATGAGAAGGGATGTGGCCAAGTTCGTGGGAAAATGCTTAACATGTCAACAAATTAAGGTTGAGCATAAGAGGCCACCTGGACTTTTGCAATCCCTTCCTATTCCTGAGTGGAAGTGGGAGGGTATATCTATGGAATTTGTGGTGGGACTTCCTAAGACCAATGGTAGTCATGATGCCATCTGAGTCATGGTGGATAGTCTTACTAAGTCAGCACATTTCATACCCGTGAGTATGGCATGCACTCCCTTACAACTTGCGATGATCTTTACTAAGGAGATTGTCAGACTTCATGGGTTGCTGAAGCAGATTGTGTTTGATCATGATCCAAGGTTCACCTCTCACTACTGGAGAGAATTCATGAGTTCTTTAGAAGTGCAACTATACCTTAGTTCTGCTTACCATCCAGAGACTGATGGACAATCTGAGAGGACGATTCAGATACTAGAGGATCTTCTTCGAGCATGTGTGCTGGAGTGGAAAGGGTCGTGGAAGGACCATTTGCCATTAGCAGAGTTTACATACAATAATAGTTACCATGTCAGCATAGGCATGGCTCCTTTTGAAACGCTGTACGGAAGGCGGTGTTCTACACCTCTGAGTTGGCAGGAGGTCGGACATAACCTTTTACATAAGGTAGAGTACTTGGAGGAGTCTGCTAAGGCAATCAAGATATCTCGGGAGAATTTTCTTACTGTACAGAGTAGGCAAAAGAGCTATAACGATAGACGACACACGGATCTTAGTTTTGAGGTTGGAGATTTTGTCTTCTTGAGAGTTTCTCCCATAAAAGGAGTTCAACGGTTTGGAGTGAAGGGAAAATTAGCACCACGATTCGTCGGACCTTTTGAGATTCTCGAAAGGATTGGTAAAGTTGCATACAAGATTGCACTTCCTCCTCACCTTGCTGGTGTGCATGATGTTTTTCATATCTCCAACTTGAAAAAATATGTGCATGATCCATCACATGTGATTAATTATGATGATCTTCACGTGGATAGTGACTTGAGTTATTCAGAGGAACCAGTCAAGATCATTGCTCGTTCAGTGAAGAACTTGAGGTATAAGGAGATACCTTTAGTGAAGGTCCTTTGGCAACGACACAACTATGAGGAGGCCACATGAGAACCCGAGGTGGATATGCGGCAGGATTATCCACACCTTTTTGAAGGTAATCCATAATATGTACTTCTTTTTTTGGTTGTTATCTTTTACTCGATGGGGTCCAACCTTTTAAGGTTGTTATATTACACCTTTTGCATCCTAAGTCTCGGGGACGAGACCAATTTTAAGGTTGTTATGATGTAACACACCACATCTTTTTCCCGAATTCTTAAAATCTATTCAATATTATACTCAAAAGAAGCGTCTCATCACAAGATTTCCAACGAGTCCAAAAATGCGTAATTCTGAGTTCGGATGTGGGAGATATAAATGTTTTAGTGAAAAGAGGTCATGGATGTCGATGGTAATTAAGGGCTAAGGGATTTGGTTAATTAATTAAGGGTTAGGGCTAATTTAGGGATTCTCAAACTAGGGTTTTGCACCTACAATATATTAATACCCCCACCCTTCATCTCCCCTCATTTCCACTCCTTTCCAAACCCTAATCCATCGTCTTTTCCCCTCCCCAAGTCATTCTCTTATATCATTTCCCCTCTCCTTCTCCAAAGAACCAAAGGAAGAAAGGTGCAAGCTCCTTAACTTCACAACAAAAGGAAAAGGAGGAGCGTCATCACAAGGGAAAAGCATCTCTCTCATCGGATTCTTGATTGAGCAATCAAGAACACAGATTGGAGGCGTACACTAACATAGGCAACGGATCTTGATTCCCTCCCCTTCATTTTTCGCATACCTCACGATTTGGAGATTGTCAATGTTTGGGGTTGAATATCCGATTTTGATCCCCCCACGGATCGCCTCTTGCTGTTGGTATATTGGGAGTTCCCGTCGAATCTTTCCATGTAAATTTTCATGAAATCTAGAATGTAGTTAAAGAACCACCATGCTCTATGGTTTCATCGGGTTGGTTTTTATCGTGAGTTCTTATTCGATTCGCCTTGAGAGTATCCTAACCATTATCTATATGGGTTCAACCTCCATCCCTTAGTAATTGTCCCTTTTTATTTGAATATGTCGTATGATTATTAATGCGTTGTGTTGAGTATATAATTAACGTTGCGTTATTCCTTGTTTGAGTTTCAACCTCTGCTATTCTTAGGAAATTCATGCCAAATATTATATCTTATAATACTCGATCTGCTCGTATGGTATATAAACATTAATCTGCGTTAACATATAATATCAATGCATGTTTGGAAATCAATATGGTAATAACGTCATTTAAAACATGGAAATACTATGTATGGAAATATTGTATATTTAGAAAGTGCAATCTTTTTGGATTTGCGGCATCCACATTATTGTCGGCACTATAGTGAGGTTATGACTCAACAAGATGGGTTGGTAATGACACATAAATTTTAGCACAAATACTGACGTTGGATACGACACTATGATAATTAAAATATTCAAATGAGGGCTACAATTTAAGTATAGAAGATCATTAACGTAAGACAATATCGTAAGTATTACTTTTGTTCCGGTAATCTAAACTTATGGGATATCATGACTCGTGGGTAACGATAAACATTTCGTGTACATGCCAAGGGTTGTTGTTATTTGCCTCGAAGTTTCTTGAACATGAATGGAGTATGATGGATAACAATGGATTCTGTAATTAAATGGTATATATACAACTTTTGTTGACGTGTTCATGGTCTGACCACTTATGTTTGTTTTTCTTCAAGTAGATAGTAATTTGTAAATCCTAAGGTCTGCATTGCACCATAAAGTAATTAATTATTGTTTATGGATTATAATATGCTCGGTGTTTCCTATTGCGTATAAGTTCCTGTCTCATAAATAAGTATCCTATGATATTTAGGATGGGGATGTTATGATGGTAATCGAAGATTTATGCACCTACCATAAAGGGTGGTGCTTAACATGAGATAACTGATGTTTGTTTAGTAACCCAATTCGAGAAATTCATGATCCCCGTGAGTATGCCTTAAATTTGGCGTGAACTTTGATCCAAGTATCTCCCATAATAATGAGTTGGTTTTGTTTAATGGGAATCATGATGGTTCTCAAGATTGATTACTTTCACGTATGGTAATAATGTGTGTGGGAGAATAAAGGATAAATACTACAAGTGGGTGCACACCCTTGAGTCCGGCTGAGCTGACAGTGAGTCATCCCCACTCGAGGAGCATCACAGAGTGGGGTGGTGGTAGGTACTCTGGTGGAATTGAGGTGGATGCACGTGTGCATCGCACCGTACGGATCCGTTTTGTGGTACTTGTTTTGGAGGGAGCGAGACTCCTCCGGAAGACTCGGTTGACGGAGTTACGACTCTTTGAGCTATATGCTCCCTGTCACGGGTGTTAGAGTACTACCAACTAGACTAGCTGAAGGATCGTGTTTACACACGGGTTTTAGGTTGCACTATGAATGGAGTGTTGCCGACTTCATTCCTAGTGTAGGCTTTCTCCTTTGACAAACGAGTCTGGGACAAGTAAATAAAAATATGGATTAAGATGTGTCAAAAAATTGGTTTTGATTGCATATGTGTTAAAGGCCTAAAATATAAGTGATTGTATATTTCTATATGCTTTGAAAATGTTCTCTCCTAAACTTGTTCAGTTACTGCATTTGCATTGCCTACCTATAATCTCTTGATTTATAATTTACCTTATCCTTACTGGGTCAATTGACTCATAAGTTACATTCCTTGGAAATCGAACATGAAGTGCAGAATAGGAGATGAAGGCTCGCATTTTCGGTGGTGCATCTGTATGACATTGTTGAGGTTGAGGCTTAGTGCTGTAGTTGTTTTATTTCCCTCTATTTCATCTATTATGATGTAATAAAGAGACTATGAGGTCTTATTATTATCCTTCTGTAGACATGTAGTTATCAATGGAAGTTTAATTTTTCCTATTACTCCTTTTGTATGAATGATATATCATGCAGGTTTTCTATAACTGTTGTTGGGTAATAATGTGAATGGGCGTTGAGATGCGCTCCCGTCGAAGGGGAGGATTTCATTATATTTTGGGGATATTTGGACATTAAAAATACATTTAAGTACCCCAAAAAATGTTCAAAAAGTTCACAAACAATTGCTTTTTCATATGAGAAAAAAATCATACGAAGAACGCATTTATGCAAAATCAACAAGTATCTGTGCATCCGAAATCCAAAAACTTGTTCCATTACGATTTGAATCACATCCAAGACCTTTGAACAAGGGTATGTTACCACTTTAAGGAAAGTTTATTCGCCTCACACATCACAGAAGCATGGAGATTGCATCTTGTGCGATCTAGGTTGACTAGTTGTATTAGTGATAAGGAGTTGTGGAAATTAAAGTTTTTTGATAAAACGACATGACATGGGAACCATTCCAATGCCATTTAATCATTATCATAAATAAGTATTATGATTACGTCTTGTAGCGTGATTGTGATCCTTGTGTATCTAAACGTAAACGCCTCTTGTCTCAAGTCCGATCCGATAGAGCGAACACTAGAGGGTGCATGGATGAGACACATGCTTCACGCAATCCAAGTTGATGATTTGAGCGTGGAACCTCCTGATTTCATCTCACGAAATCCATGGTCTTACTCACAAGCATGAGACACTGAAGATGACAGGGATCCATGAGCAGTCGAACCGACAACACAACGACGACGTGATAACGGTGGAGTTTTGTCAACAAACCCCTAATGTAAACAACCACTAGAGTTTAAGAGAGGGACTATATGGATGTGTATGTGAGAGATAGAGTTTTGTTGCTTCAACTTGTATCTAGAAAAAATAAGGTTGGCTCTTCTTTTATACAATTTTAGATGGCTAGTATTCACTCCTAATTCAAATCAATGATCTGGATTTTGTTGCAACAATTTACAACATCAATTAATTGATTTAAAAAAATATATTGAAGAAATTCTCCAATAAAATTAATTCTCATTAAATCAATTACATGTGGAATAATAAGGAAGAAGGAGAGCCTCCTTCCTCATTAGGGTAGACATCCACCATGGAGTCAATTTTCATGTGACCGTCCACACCAAATAAGGTATGGAGCTCTCTTCTTTCCTTATGGATGAGATTCTCAAATACCATCATATGCTCCACATATTTGCAACAACTTTTATTATTTGAATTTTCATCAAAATAATTCCAAATTATTTTATGATAATTTCAATCATGCCATTGATCATTATGAATCGTATTCAAACAACCAAGATTAATGGTAAATCCCATTTACATTTAATTATACAATGTGAACCAATTCACATTTAATTGTATATTGTGAATCCAAATCACATTAACTTAATAAATTCTAAATCATGTTTACAATTGAACTCCCTATCATATCATGAGTCATATTCACAATACAAATATACTTATTATGGATAATGCTAGCCACATTAATCATATCTTTGATAATTAAATCTAATCTAATTATCTTAGATGTCTTTTTACATGAGTACAAATAATGTGAATCATATCCATATTATTAATGATTATTAAATCATAATTATTCCAATGCTCAAATATTATCAACAATAAAATTATTTGTGAATTCTTTTAAGGACAATATGCTTTCTCCACAGATACCTGAGGATAAGGACATGGCGAGTATATTTCATGTATTGTGAATTTGATACTGAGATCTAATCTCATATCTAGATCTAGAAGACCACTTAGAGATGTCTGGTCAAGTCAGATAAAATATCTAATCTTCTCATTGAATCCGAATAATACTCAGATACATGTCCAATATTTGGATTAAGATTGGATAATCAATCTACTGAGTGGAGTCACTAAAATCCAAACTTATATCATCACTTTATCAGAATGGAAGCGCCAAGGATATACATTCATTTAAGATCTCATCACCCTCGATTATTCCTAATACCCGTACATCCTACATATTGGAAGACCTATAATAAACCCGAAGTTTTTTATTACTTTTGAACTATCTTCTTCAGGGTTTTGTCATTAAGTTTCTCATTTGACCATTAGGAGTTGGTATCGATCATATGCTTTCCAAAATCATATATTATACCTACAAATCTGGTCATGCTTTCAAATCAAGATGACCATCGATGGAATTTGATTTATTCCTATATCTCACGAGCGAGCTCATGTCTTCCAATTCAGTAATGGACCTGTATAATCCATTTAAGAGATCATATTACTCATATTCCCTTATATGCACATGACTCGCTGGTGTATGGACCTTGATTAGGTCATCAACCTAATGGTCTACATAATGTACATACTTGGACATATGGTAATACATCTGTCTTCGTCGAAGGGTGCATGCATGTTTCATGACAACATACGATATATGTTTTTGGTTATAATGATCTCATTAAGTCGACTCTTTGACCTAATTTATCTGACATCTCCGAGTCTCTATTCCTATACAGAGAACCTGCATCAAGAGGTCGGTCAGATATCAGCCTTTGGAGTATGGATTGCCAGCTCCTTCTCAGGCTAAAAATCCTTTCTCAGCAATCATTTGATGGTGCTAGATGAGTCCTCAATCTAACTCTTTATATCATCTAAGCACCATCCTCTATGATTCAACCATTGGATCAATAGTTGTATGACTATTAAGAAAGACGTGGTACATAACCCTAATTTTACTAAAGGACCTTATAGGTACATTCATTCATTAATCTGAGATAGGGAATGAATATCAATAACTTTTATTGATGTATAAAAAGGATTACAATAACATTTATTATAGAAATAGTTCACGGGGGGCTCACATGTATAATAGGGAATGTGTGTGTGAGGGGTGGTGGGACGTGAATAAGTTGAAGAAATCAAAAGGAGGTAATGCAGGGATATACCTAGAGTACAGAGAAGATAAAGGATGGATAGAGGCTTGGGGACAAAGCATAGAGGCTCCTTATCATAGCTGAACACACCCGACAGTGATGTGAAGCACAAGTAGAGCTCATAATAAGGTTACACCATGGTTGATAATCATGGATCTTGATGGAGTCCTACTTGATTATCGTTTGATCTCTCATCCACTCTCTGTCACAAAAGGGAAGGAGAAATCTAGGAGAAGATTCTTGTACAAATATATATTGGTAATGGTCAACCTCCACCATGGTTTTGTAAAAGGTTACGGTTGAATGTAGGTGGAGGTTTCAACCATCGATGGTTGGTGAATCTGAGGTGGACGATAAGGATAGAGAGGTTGGTGAAGGATAGGAACGAAGGGGCATCACCATGGTACCATAATCATGTCGTGACGATTCATGTAGTGGCAAGGATAAATTAGAGAAGAGACGCTAGTGAAGAGGTGTGATGCCTTGAGATGTAATGGGTGGAGGTTGACAATGAAACTTAACCATTTGATCTTGTGATCAAACGATTGAGGAAGAGGCAAGTTTGGATAAATTGGGAACGTCCGATTAAATGATCAGATGCTTCTTATGAGAGCAGACCTGGAGAGAAGAAGGTTGTCTAATCAAAAGATCAGATGATCGAGAGATGAGCAGGGGTTTGATAAAAGTTTGGATACGTGTCTAAAGGAGACGAAGCCATGTGGCCCAAACAGAAAAAAGTGAAAATAGAAAGCAAATGTAAAATCAAATAAAATAATAAATGAAGTAAAAATAAAAAGTATTCAACATGAAAGGTGTGTATTTTCTAAATTCTCTAACTTTCATGCCCAACTCAAAACCAAAATACATAATATAAACATACTTTTTTTGTAAGATCCAACCTCCAACTCTTGTGAATAAATAGTTTTACTTCATTCCACTCTTTTTAGTTGTCAAACTGAAAAACATGAGATGGAATGGTCAAGTGTGGAGGACTTAGGTTTGTGTATTTCTTTTCTCCTCTCATAGGAACAAGGATCATTCAAATGCCTTATTAAAACACACTTGTAATTTTGGTGTTAATCAGTATATTTGTCAAGAATTATGAGTTGTCTGCACGTGTTTCTTTGGGATATACTAGGATGTGTCTCTTTTGAGTATCCTATATACCTTCAATGCCCAAACTTGTATTTCTTATGATGTAGAGCCCTTTTATCATGCTCGCCTGACTTATATCGCCTAGTAGTTTCGATCCAAGTGGACACTTTGAAAAGTTAAGAGCACTTACCATTAGTGTAATATCTTTTTAAATTTGTGAAATTTTCTCCTTTTGATACATTTTCTGTTGTCTAGCTCCACTACTTTTACCAAGTTGGCGCATCTTGATAAACGATTTTACATATGATGGCACCTAGGTTTTCATCAAGATAATATAACAACCTTGTTCCCATATTGGTTTATGTGGTAACACTCATGTTTCATGAAGTAATCCTTAATCTTTTCCCATCGTATACCATCATAAAATCATATCCAAACTTAATCCTCTTATCCTAGATCTTCAGGAGAAACACCAACTCATAATAATGAGTATGCCATTGTTCATGTGTAGTTGGTCATATCTTTAAGAGTAGAGATTCTACATGCAATATAACACACATATCTTTCAAACTAGGTAGTTTAAGTATTAAGTCCTGGGACCCTAATTGAACAAGAATGATCAAACTTTTTGTTAAAGTGTCACTCTAAACAAAGTATCGTGAACTATACAAGTCTTATGTGATGTGAAGGTATTGGGGGATAAAACCATTTATTTTTATTTTTATTATAATTTATATTTTTTAAAATAATGTGTAAGTATATATAAAACAACGTGTTAAAATCGTTTGTACCATTTTTCAAACAATATGTAAATCATCCTCATGATGTTTCATAGGAGGCATTGTGACAAATGAATCTAATGAATCACCTTCATTAGAAAATGGATTTAGATTAGAAGATGCTGAAATCAAATCGTTCTCGCCGAGATGAAGGTCATCCTCAGTGAGGACGTAAGAGAGAAAGGTGTTGGTTGGTATGTGTGACCATTCCCTAAAGAAGTGAACCTAGACTAAAGAGGAATTCTATCACGAGTCTAGGAAGGTCTAGGAAGTGAGGTATCATAGACCTCAGAAGACATAATATTTGGATGGTTCAATGTCAAGTTCACGAAATATGAATAAATATCTGTCCAAATACTCATCTTCGATTTCAAGAGGATACAAATTTGAGCATGAATACGAATCAAGGAGATGAAATCTTATGTGAAGGCATTTTGATATGTATGGGAATAAACTCACCCAAAACAAACACAATACAAATCCCTTAAATTCATTAACTTGACATATAAAGTTCTGATGAATCCATGATTCATTAATACTTCTGTCATATTTTGACTTAAAATCCTTAATAAATATATGTAAATATGCATTGAATCACATCTTTTATAAAAATATCATTCACGAATAAAGATATTTTTTATGCATTAAAAACATGAAAATAAATAAAAGAATAAAAGAAAGAAACGAAAAGAAGCCAGACTGTAAATATGTATAGATGGACAATATAGCTAACTAAATATAAATATAGATGTAAGATATATTTATATAACTTAAATCTGAGATCAAGTCAGCATGGATTGGTCAATAAATAAGAAAGTAGGGGGAGATAAGGAACAAAATAATAAAAAATATTAATATTGTACACCATACACTAATCCTTATTTATTCATTATTTACCAAAATATCAACTAATTTTAATTAATTCATTTGTATATATTTTTCAACAAATAATTTTCCTATATATTTATAAAAATGTATATAAAAATTATAAAAATAATAAAAAATTTCAACCTTTATATATGCTAAGAAATCTGGTTTTCAAATTGTCAATTTCTCAACTTCTGAACCTCCTAACTTCTTCATACGAACTACAATTTCATTCTACTCATCTTTAAATTCATAAAATAATATTCTCTAATTAACGAAGGTGAATTTCATTAAAATCGGAGTCCGTTGTAAAAAATGGGTTTTGGGACCTAATGACAATTGTGTTTTTAGGACATTTATTATATTATGTAATATTAATTATAGAACACCTGGATTTATATTTTTAAATTAGTTTCTTCTTCTTGTAGTTTATGTATAAAAAAATTCAGAAATTGTTTTTAATATTATAATTAAATCAAAAACCTTAAAATATAGATAAATTTGAACTACAAACCAGATATATGTATTTATTAATATATAGGATAATTTATTAAATTCCATAAAAATTATATAAATACTATTTATTATTATATTAATTAATAAAATATAAAAATTATACATTATTTATTAAATTATTGAATTAAAAATTTATGCTATTTATTAAATATATTATATATATTTATTAACATGATATTTATATCTCATAAAATTTATATTATTTATAAAAATAAATTACATCATAAATTGGATAATTTAATTATATACATTTTTGTTTTTATAACTATTTAAAATAATGTTACTTACTAATTGATATATAGTTTATACTATAACTTAAGTTATGGCCCATGAGGTGCTGACACATGTCAGCACCACATGTAAGAGTTCAGTAGATTTATCTTGTCAAATTTATTGGTAATAAAACATTTTATCGTACGCTACTTAAAGTGAGTCACCTGACACCTAGCAGTACTCATGCTAGCTCTCAAGTAGAAGGATGGCATGTCCCGGCTACTAGTTCAATATTATACCCTTAGATTTACTAGTGAATTTGCACAATCAAAATGTCTTTCTAAGGTCAGAGGCAAGCATTTATAGCTCCCACGAGAGTTGGAAATGGAGACTTATGGTGAAATTCTAGATATTTGGGATCTATCCTTATGGATATGTCCTCTTCCACTCTATTTGGAGTTTAGTACATGTGTTCCATGAGGGAATTACTCTCTTGTAAGACAAGGCATATTTTTATTCAAAGTTAAATTAAGTCGACTCACTTAAAAGTCATAATTTTATGATGGTTATCACATAATGATTAATGTAATATCTCTAAAAATCGCTTGACGTCAATCCTTTTTTCCTTTTGAAGCTTAAGTTATGAAAACTAAAGAAATGAATAAGAAAACAGAATGCATGAAGAAACCGATGATTAATGCCTTTGTAAAAGGATACTTACAAAGCTTCCCAGCACTCTACATGTGGATGCAATATTGAATTTTTAAATATGACATCAAATATATGCAAGTCGATGGAAAACTACACCTAAGCAGTTCTATTAACGATGAAGAAGTGAATTAATTAAAAGCTAAGTAGAATGGTCTAGAGTGTGTCTATTAAGTGAATTTTTGGATATGCGTGACCTAAGTTACGTGGGTACAAACAATTTTGACCTAATTAATCTTTAATTTCCATGTGCATATCCTTAACTTCACCACTCAAGTCGAGGCCCAATTTTTGGTCAAGGGTGAAACACGTCTCGACACACCACAATAATAAACCATTTATAAATCTCTATTTTTTACTCACAAGTTATCAATCAAGATCTGTTGTAAATGAATAAATTAATTAATAAAATTAATTACATAACTAATGATAAAATAATATACACTAACTATCTACACTATTTCTTTCTTAATCAGTTGGATGTCGTCTTCCATCAAGATGCTCCAAGCTACTTGACTCTATGTCACCTTGATCTTCATTGGTTCTGCATGCCCTGCAACACACAACTAGATGGTTAGATATAAGATAAATATACATCTAGTAATGTAGAACACAAAACATGAATCAATAATAAACAGAACTAAACAAGTCAACAAGATAAAAACTTAATCTAAATTACACTAAAAATCACTTAACTAAATTTCTAAATTTAAATACATAGCTGATGAATGTGAAATCCGTCTCTTTAATTATCTTAAATTGTAGTATAGGAGACGGGTTTTGATTGATCAAAAACCACAATCGTTTGAATTTTGTGGAATATTTATAACTTGGCAAGTCTACCAAGGTCGAACACAGGGACATGAGCTACTTTATTTCTTTGTCAAATTTTGATCAATTAGAATCATGTGTGAATAACTTCTCAATTAAGGTCTTTATGCAATTAAATGATGCATGCATTTTTTAGTTGTTTTTTTGTGCAATTATAAGAACATGCATCAGAAACATGAAGGATTAAGTGCAAGGGTGTGCACGCGAATGACTATTACAAATATTCCCTAAAAAATCACTAAATTTGAGTAACAGATTATGGATAGAAATCAGGGTCAGATTGAGCACAAAAATACGAGCAGTCAACTATTCAGGGAAAAGACATGTAAAGCAAAGAACTCATCTCACATAAAAATTCACTTCATTTAAAATGGTGTCATATAAGAAAATTAAATATGCCATGAAGTAGATGATGAAACAAGGATCAAAACGACACTAAAATCATGCAAATTGGACCTATGATAATCAATTTATGAATAGAACAATGAAGGGGCATAAACGTAATAAAAATATGAAGAATTCACGTGAGGAGCTGGGTTCGAAGGTGGCGCAGCTTTTGCTAATGACATGTCTGGAGCTGGAGCTACAAGAAGCGACTCGGATGGTCCGAGCCTCTAGGCTCGGTGCTGGCGACGTGGCCCTTTCTGGGCCGTTGGATTGCCACCGTAGATGTGCCATCCAATGACATCTATGCTCTGTCATTGTCGGAGGAGGGGGCAGAGTAGGTAGAGCTCCGGTGAGGACGCAAGAGCTCCTCTGCGTTCCTCTGCTCGAGCAGGAGGTCCAGAGACCCCCGTAGACTTTTGGCAAAGATCATGGAGTCTTGACGAAGCTACCAGGTTAGCTAAAGATCCCAGTCGAAGAAGCATCACCGGAGGTAGAGGACTTGATCGGCGATGGTGACAAAACTCTGGCCATTGAAGAAAGGAAGTACCTGCACGCGTTAGTATAGCCGAAGCATGATGTGCGTGATGTCATGAGGTGAATGGAAGGCCCTGGAGGGATAGGAGGCGGATGCCAAGTACTCCTTCTCTAGCGAACCCGACAAGAAGGGGGTGGGGGCAATGGAGGTTCTACAAAAGGAGAAGCGTAAGCGGAGTGGTCAACGAAGGTGGTGGTTCTAAGGCGAAGCTTAATGGATGGTTCAGTTACAGCAAGGAGCATCATGTACGATGAGATAATTAAGAGAAAAAAATGAAGAAAAACCAGGGGGAAGAAGTACCTGGAGATCGGAGAAGAGAAAGATGATCGAAGCGGCTTGGGCTGAGGACCTGGGTGGTCCTCGGGTCGTTGCACGGCAAGGGCAGCCTGTCCTTAGTGATCAGCAGATGTAGGCACCACGACATGGTCGGAGACCATGGATTGACACCTGGGAATAGAGGACAATGTCGCCTCGCTAATTTCGCCCTCCGTTGTCACTGGAGGGGCGAAGGAGGCTGGGCCTCAACCCGTGGATTGGTGGACGAGGTGCTCGGTGGCGGAGGGAGAGCTTAAATAGGAGGTGGTGGTACGTTACAGGGGATGACTTGCCGATATGTAACCAATGGAATGAAGTGGCTAGGGTTTCATGGCAACTCATTGATGGGCTGGCGAGGGTAATGGAAGGTAGAGCTTTGTGATGGAGGTGCTAGGATGAGGAATGAGTAGCTGAGAGGAGATCCAAATATGGAAGGGTCTGAGGGTGGCATGGGGTGAAACGGCTGGAGTGGGAGACGTTTGGAGGAAAACGATGAAGGATGACCATTGGATCTAGTAATTCAACAGTCCAAGTGGAAGCGTTGACGGAGGGCAGATTTGATCATCAGATTAATCGAGCGGTGAGAAAGGGAGCGGACGGTGAGCCGTTGGATCTAGTGATCCAACGATCCACGTGGAGGCACAGGGTAGTGGTGTGGATCTGATCATGGAGTGTGATCAGACGGCTGTAAATGAAGCGGGTGTAAATAACATGGATTAGATTATAGGGCTGATTTGATGGTGGAAGAAAGAGAGGTGACATGGAGGATTGAGAGGTGTTGGATAGAGGGGAAATCGAGTGGTTGAGAGGAAGGCAGAGAAGAGCAGTTAGGATCTGATCTGAGATCAGATCCGATGGCTGGAAGCGAGTGACTGACGAACAGTGGAGAGGGAGGCATGTTTGGGTTGATCCAACAGCCAAGAGAAGATTGGGTGGTGGAAGGAGGAGCGGGCCACGTGGGTGGCCCAGAGGGCGCCATGTGGCCCAATCAGAAAAATCAGAAAGGTAAAAATAAAGAAAAATCTAAAAGAATTAGTTAGAGGTAAAATTAGAAAAAGTCAAAACTGAAAGTTGCAGATCTCGATGAGATCTACAAGTTTCATGTTGGACAAAAAGTCAAACGAGGTCATTTGTACAAAATTATTTTGGGGGTATTTTTAAGGGTTTAAAAACACTGATTTTTAGCTTTTGATATTTTTATGCATTTTTAGTCTTTTTAAAGGTTAGAAAAATTATAGAAAATTGTTTAACCTAATTTTTACAAAATAATTATAAGGTAATTAAATACAATAATTACAGATTAAATATGTATAATATAATACAAGATAAAATTGATTTATTAGCGAATTTAATTGGATTAATTAAGCTAGGGGTTTAATTAGTGAATTTTAACATGAAGAATATGATATTCATCATACCCCTATACTTAAACTATAATCGTCCTCGAGAACCTAAAGAATGAAGGAGTCTCATTAATTCCTGACAGTGCAAGTGAAGATTTCAAGGCTCAATCTTTCAAAGACCCTCAATTTAAGCGATCCTAAAATTCTGGACTTATCCATGCTTTAGTCAGGAGGAATCCAATTTCTATAATTATCAGACTCTCTTTTTGTACATATAATATAAGGATATGAAATTAAGTGTACTGCATTTCATGAGAGTCGAGTCGAGACGTCACTCGAAGTTCTAGTCCAAGAGATTCTCCTCTAGACCTTATTCTTAACACTAGGGAATAAGTCTATTCTTGCTTCGGTATACCGTCTCATTAGTTCGCCAACTCTAAATGTATATGGACGACTAGATGATGGAGGGGCTTAGGATTGTGTATAATTTTTTCTCCCTCACATTGGAACATTGGGCCTCTCGAGTGCTTTTTTACTCAACACAAGTAGATTTTTAGCTTGTTGATCAATGTGTCCATCAAGAGAGTTGGAGTCGTCTGGACTTGTTTTTCTGGGAGTACACCGGGATGTGTCTTTTTTGAGTATCTAAGATACCTTCGACACCCAGACTTGTAGCATTTACGATGCAGAGCCATTTTTTGGTGTCAACCCGACTCCTTGGTCCTAGTTAGCGCTTGGTCCAAGTGGACACTTTGAAAATGTTTGGGAGCGCTCGCCATTGGTGAAAGCTCATTTATAATTTGACTTTGGAGGATAGAGCTTTTCTTTGACATTTCTTTCATTTTATTTGTTCGGCTAGCTCCACTGCTTTTACCAAAAGTTGGTGCGCACTGATAAAAAATTTAGTTATGTTTCATTACACCCTGAAACATAGGTAAATATCAAAAGATAACATGTAAACTTGTTCATATACTGGCTAAAGTTTTGCTGACACTCAGGTTTCTTGAAGCCTTCATTAACTTTATCCCATCCTCGAGCATCATTAGATCGGGTCTAAACTCAAATTTCTAGACCTAGTTCCTCAAGTGATACTTCAACTCATCTCATCAATCATGCAGTTGTGAAAGTGAAGTGTTGATTATATTCTTTTGAAGATAGAGATGAAGAGTGCAATATAGCACTCAAATCTTTCAAACTAGGGAAGTGTGGATAATTAAGTTTAAAAACCCTAATGACTGTCATGTTAACTCAAACTCCAGATCACAGAAATCAAGTGTCCTCAAAATCCTCAAGCCTTGAGTGAATGTGAATGTGTCAGGAATACATCAACTCCTTAGTGATTTTTTTGTGATTTTTGGCTTTTGCATATTTTTATGGATTTTAATTTTTAATCTTTTTATTTCATTTCATTTTTTAAACTTTTTTGGGAGACAATGACTTGCCAAGACTCATATGAATAAAACTTTCTACTCTCAGCCAGTATGGGTGTAAGTACGGGCCGATAGATGGACTTGTATTCCTTAAGGATAGTGCCATATACAGTGTCCTCTAAACCACCCACTCTGCTAAGGGATAACAAAGTTCCCTCACTGAAAGTAGCTACTAAGCCTAGTAGTCAAAGTCTCATTCAAAGAAAGTTTTTCTTACTTGTGATTTTTTTTCAAATTTTTATAGAGTTTTTGAAAAAAAAGGTTTGTTTACAACAAGTTAATCCATCCATTTTTAAGAAAATATTTTTACAAGGTTTTTTTACAAAAATCAGTTCACAAGTTTACTTAAACTAAGTTAAAAAAGATTTTTCAAAAAGTTTAAAAATATACGAGCTATGCTAAAGTAGATATACAGTAGTATATGGTATACCCCCCCCCATACTTAACATTTTCTATGTCCTCATAGAACAAGTGATATGAAGCCATGGCTCGGTCAAATATAGAGTGATATAGAGGATATGAGGAGGAGGGTCTCCCTATACTTAGATTAAAATTGACCCAAGTAAAAGAAGACAGCGTGAGGGATGGATGAATAGGTGGTTTCCTCTTATACTTAGGCTACAAATAGCCTAAGTAAAGGATCTGAGTTGGGGGGTGGTCTGTTTTTGGAGGAGTAATTACACTAAGATACAAGGGGGCGAAGGGGAGCGTTTATTTTCACATATGGCTAGGAGGAAGATGAGGAGGGGGGAGGGGAATGTGAAATATACAGGGGGGGATGGTGAGTGTATATGCGTAAGTGTGTGTGTGTCTGTGGTGGTGGTGGGGGGGTAGATCATTTGGCGATCTACTTTTTTTCTTTTTTTTACAACATGCAAGCCCTCTAATGAGGATTACTAAAAATGCACATGCAACAATTTTTTTTATAATATGCAAATGCAAGTAGACTGATAAAAATTCCTGCTGCCAAATTTTTTGCGGCCCTCTCAGCGGAAGCTCCCGACTCCGCACCTCCATGGAGATCAAGCATCCTCGATCTTCATGGGCCCTGCCACAAAAGAGAAATGTTAGAAAAATAGAGAGGAAACTAATTAGCGGACATGATGTAAATAATAATGTATGAAAAGAAGACATGTGAGTTCACAAAAATATATCAAAATTCAACAAATAATAAAGGTGAGTCATGTCACCGGCAACGACACCATTTGATGAACATGAAATCCGCCTCTTTAATTATCTTAAATTGTAGTATAGGAGACGGATTTAGATCGATCAAAAACCACAATCGTTCGAATTTTGTGGAATATTTATAACTTGGCAAGTCTACCAAGGTCGAACACAGGGACACGAGCCACTCTATTTCTTTGTCAAATTTTGATCAATTAGAATCATGTGTGAATAACTTCTCAATTAAGGTCTTTATGCAATTAAATAATGCATGCATTTTTTAGTTGTTTTTCATGCAATTATAAGAAGATGCATGAGAAACATGAAGGATTAAGTGTGAGGGTGTGTACGCGAATGACTTTTACAAATATGCCCTAAAAATCACTAAATTTGAGCAACAGATTATGGATAGAAATCAGGGTTACATTGAGCACAAAAATACGAGCAGTCAATTATTCAGGGTATCAACATGTAGAGCAAAGAACTCATCTAACATAAAAATTTACTTCATTTAAAATGGTGAAAGATAAAAAAAATTAAATATGCCATGAAATAGATGATGAAACAAGGATCAAAACGACACTAAAATCATACAAACTGGACCTACGATGCTCAAGTTACAATAAAACAATACAGGGGCATAAATGCAATAAAAATTCGAGGATTAAAAAGATAAATATCACAAATAGGTCCTGGGAGGGAGATATTTGTAATTTACAAAAATCGGATGGCCCCTTATGTAATTTTCCATGTAGCGCAGGAGCCTTTTTGTAGTTATGCATCTCCACCCGAGTCTAATGCAAAATGTCCAGGCACAGACGTGATGCATGCATGCCTGGACCTCTTTGTAATTATGAGAAGATTCGAGGGGTTCTGCAAATAACCCAGCTCCTCATATACAAGGGACGTGAGGAGCTAGGTTCGAAGGTGGCGGAGCTTCGATTAATGATGTGTCTGGAGCTGGATCTATAGGAAGCGGCTCGGATGGTCTGAGCCTCCAGGCTCGGTGCTGGCGACGTAGCCCTTCCTAGGTCATTGGATGGCCGCCGTAGAGGCACCATCCAACGACAGTTGAGCTCTGTCATTGTCGGAGGAGGGGGCAGAGTAGATGGAGCTCCAGTCAGGATGCATGAGCTCCTCTATGCTCCTCCGCTCGAGCAGGAGGTCCAAAGACCTCCGTGGACTTTTGGTGAAGATCATGGAGGTTTAACGGAGCTGCCAGGGTAGCTGAAGATCCCAATCGATGAAGCACCACCGGAGATTGAGGACTTGATCGTCGATGGTGGCAAAACTCCAGCCAATGAAGCAATGAAGTACCTACATGCGTTAGTATATCCGAAGAGTGATGTGCGTGAAGTTGTGAGATGAATGGAAGGCCCTGGAGGGACAGGAGGTGGAGGCCAAGTGCTCCTTCTCCGTCGGACCCGAGAAGAAGGGGGTGGGTCGATGGAGGTTTTGGAGTAGGAGAAGGGTGAGCGAAGTGGTCAGAGAAGGCGGTGGTTCTGAGGCGAAGCTTAATAGATGGTCAGTTGGCAGCAAGGAGCGTCATGTACGGCGAGACAATTAAGAGAAAAAATGAAGAAAAACAAGGGGCAAGAAGTACTTAGATATCGGAGAATAGAAAGATGATCGGAGCGGCTTGGGCTGAGGACCTGGGTGGTCCTCGGGTCGTCGCATGGCAAGGGCAGTCTGTGCTTAGTGCTCAGCGGGCCGCAGGCACCGCGTCATGGTCAGAAACCATGGATAGACACCTGAGCATCGAGGATGTCGTGGCCTCGCCAATTCGCCCTCCGTTGTCACCGGAGGGGCGAAGAAGGTTGGGCCTCAGCCTATGGATTGGTGGTCGAGGTGCTCGGTGGCGGAGGGAATGTTTAAATAGGAGGTGGTGGTGCGTTATAGGGGATGACCGACGGAGATGTAACCGATGGAATGAATTGGCTAGGGTTTCATGGCCTCACATTGATAGGCTGGCAAGGGTAACAGAAGTGGAGGCATATGGAAGGGGTCGGGGGTGGCGCGGGGTGAAACGGTTGGAGTGGGAGATTTTTAAGGAGAACGATGAAGGTTGACCATTGGATCTAGCAATCCAATGATCGAAGTGGAAGAGTTGATGGAGGGTACGGATCTGATCATCAGATTGGATCGAGTAGTGAAAGGGGAGCGGACGGCGAGCCGTTGGATCTAGTGATCCAACGGTCCACGTGGAGGCGTAGGGTAGCGTTGTGGATCTGATCATGGAGTCTAATCAGACGGCTGTAAATAAAACGGGAGTAAACGACAGGGATTAGATTATAGGGCTGATTTGATGGTGGAAGAAAGAGAGGTGATGTGGAGGATTGAGAGGTTTTGGATAAAGGGGAAATTGGGTTGTTGAGAGGAAGGCGGGGAAGAGTGGATAGAATCTGATCTGAGATCAAATCCGATGGCTGGAAGCGAGTGACTGATGAACGGTGGAGATGGAGGCGGGTTTGGGTTGATCCAGCGGCCAAGAGAAGGCCGGGTGGAGGAAGGAGGAACGGGCCACATAGGTGGCCCAGAGGGTGCCACGTGGCTAATAAAAAAATCAGAAAGGTAAAAATAAAGAAAAATATAAAAGAAATAGTTAGAGGAAAAATTCAGAAAAAGTCAAAACATGAAAGTTGTAGATCTCGATAAGATCTACAAGTTTCATGTTGTACAAAAAGTCAAACGAGGTCATTTGTACAAGAAGTATTTTTGAGGGTATTTTTAAGGGTTTAAAAATATTAATTTTTAGCTTTTGATATTTTATGCATTTTTAGTCTTTTTAAAGGTTAGGAAAATTATAGACAATTATTGAACCCAATTTTTATAAAATAATTTCAAGTTAATTAAATACAATAATTACATATTAAATATATAATATAATATAAGATAAAATGATCGATTTATTAGCGAATTTTATTGGATTAATTAAGCCAGTAGTTTAATTAGCGAATTTTAGCATGATGAATACGAGATTCATCAATAGCCTAATAAATCCATTTCATTGACAATGACGACATCTGATGAACCATTAAATGGCTTAGTTAAGATCGATCAATGTAATACGAGCTAATTAGTAATCGATCCGAACCACACTAAATATCTTTGCGAGGCAGACGTGATTTATTTCTACCTAGATAAGTTCAGGGTCAAACACAAGAACACGAGCTATTAAGTTTTCTAACTAGAGATTAAATACATAGGTTAATAGATCTAATGTAATCTAGGTCTAAACAAATGAATGCACGATATTTATAATGCAAGTTAATCTAATGCTACAAAATATATGACAATGCAAGACAGTACAAAATATGCTCCTAAATTAATTATTTAAACAAGCTACAATCAATAGATGAATTAATCCCAAATTATTCAATGTAAGCTCAATGTTCTCCTTGACTAATTAAATCACTTAGTTCATAAAGTACCTAAATTACTTAATGAACACTTAACACTTAATCAGGTTACTAGTACTAAGGAATAAATTATTTAGTCACCTAATTAAATTCGAAACTTATTAAGTAAGTCAGGGTTCAAGTGTTGCATGAAACAAAGATAAGTTGAATTTACGAGAATAGAATCATTAGGAAATAAACAAGGAACTTGTCTGATTAAATAATTAAAATGCACGAGTTACATCAGAGATTAAAGAATGGCACATTAAAGAGAAATAACAAAGCTTTAAGACAAGATCAATTTAATACGAATTGGATCAAAGTTGCAAAAGTTATTAAGGTTTGAATCTAGCAGCATATATGCAAGGAAAACACATAAAATAATTACTAGAACTTTACAAACAACTCCAAAATGGACTAAAATGAAATAAACTAAGCTCGCAAGGGATTATTTGTAATACTACATGCATGCAGGGATATATTTGAATTTAGGCAGAACTGACAGAGCTTTCTTGCAAATGTTCCACATAGGCACATGTGTGAGGTGTGTTGAGTCTAGGATCGGGGCACAGTGCAGCTTCAGTCTCATGGTGGGCCTTCGCTACTTCGAGTGAGGTACGATACAAAACAAACTGATGGAATGGCAAAGGAGGCTAGGAATAAATCAAAACCATTAAATCAACACTATCGAGAGTATCTAGTCAAGGCAGAAGTGGAAGGATGTGATTTGCCTTTGGCATGGTGGGACAATGGTTGGTGATTTCTTCCCTTGGCCATTGGAATAAGATCCAAGGACAATTGTATTCTTTCTTCTGCAAAGTTCCCCGCATGTAGTGGTCACTGGTGGTGTTCTGATCGAGTCGTGAAGGCTCCTCTGTGCTCCTCAGATGGATTTAAGACTGAAGAACCTCCATAGATGGCTGGTGAAGGAGATGTCGAGGTAGGAAGTCTATGCACGAGTTGAAACTCTCGGTGGAGCTTCATCGGAGAAGATCCTTGAGACAGAAGATGGGTTCACAACTCCGACCAATCAAGGATCCATTGCCTTGACGTTAGCACAAATAGCGGAAGCCCTAAGGTTGTACAAATGGTGGAATGGAATGGAACAAAGGGAATATTTGGAGCGAGGGAATGGAGCCCATATGGTTCTTCTTCCTTGTAGGAAGAAGAATTGGATCAAAGTGGAGGAGGAACTGGAGAAGGGAGAAGGATGATCGAGTATATGCACAAAGATGGGGGTGGGGGGCTTTACGATGGATAGGTGTTGATCAGATCGAGTGGGGAATGTGTATCTGGGTATGAATTAATCAAAGAAATAAAAAACAAGAGATGCAGGAGGATATACCTAGAAAACAAAGAAGATGGGTGGATGATGAAGCTCAGAGGCTTCTTGTCGTAGTTTAACACACCTGGCAGTGACATTAAGCTCACGAAGTGTTCATGAGAAGGAAGTGACACGGTTGAGATCACAGTGGATCTCTTCATAGTCCTACTTAATTATCGCTTGATCTCTCATACACTTTTTGTCACAGAAGGAAATGAGAAATCTAGGAGAATACTCTCGTGCATGCAAATGGTGGTAATGATCAGCCTCCACCTTAGTTTTGTGAAGATTGTGACTGAATGGAGGCGGAGGTTTCAACCTTCGGTGGTTGGTGAATCTGAGGTGGATAACAAGGATGGAGAGGTTGTCAAAGGAGAGAGATGAAGGATTGTCATCATGGTACCAAAATCATGTCATAAGGACAAGTGTAGCGGCAAGGATAAATTGGAGAAGAGCCATCGACAAAGAGATGCGACGCTTGGAGGTGCAACGAGCGAAGGTTGATGATGAAGCTCAGTCTTCTGATCTCGTGATCAAAAGGTTTAGGAAGAGGTGGGTTTGGATCAAATAGGAATGTGACCAAATGATCATATGCTCCAAACGAGAGCAGACCTAGACAGAGGAAGGATGTATGATTAAAAGGTCAGACGATCGAGAGATGATGTGGGGGCTTATGAAAGGTCAGGTATGTGGATGAACGAGATGAAGACACAAGGCCCAATCAAAAAAAGAGAAAATATAAAATTAATATAAAATTAAAATAAAATAATAAATTAAGTTATAAAATTATTCTACATGAAGGTTGAGTTTTTTTAAAATTCCACAGCTTTCACATAAAACTTAAAACCAATATACATCATAAATACACTTTTTTAGTAAGTAATTTTATAAAGATAAAAATACTTGTTTTTATTATTTTTTGTTATTTTTGAGTAATAAATAATATAATATATAATATATACATCATTAAATCATATTTATTGAATTTTGGATAATGAGAAATACATAAAATGAACTGAACTATAAACACCTATATACAATAATAAGACAATTTATTTGTTTACAATAATTATTTTTAATAATTACAAAGTGTAAAATATTAATTCTACTTAGTTAATTTTTAATTCAATCGAGTAGTTTAAGATAGAGAGATAGTTAATAACAATAAAGATGATGAATATGAGATTCGTCAGTAAACTCTTCTCTATTACATATGCAACCCCGTATGCGATATAGTCAGACCGTGTACGCCACATTAGCGCTTAACTAGTGCATATGTATATCCATTGAGTTAGGGGTCCAAGTCCGCATATGTGACCGCATATGAGATCATCTGGTCCAACTTTGTGAACATTGAATGTGGACTAAAGCTTTTGTTCATGGGAATTGTACCGTGGCGAAAATAAAAAAATCTCCTACGTATATATTGATTTTTTCTTGTATCACAATCACACGCCACATATTTTCCTATATGACAATCACATGCTAAATATACATAGACATGATAAATCCATTCACATACTAAGCACTACCACACATGATAAATCCATATACATGAAAAATATGTTTGTACATAACAAATCCAAGCATGCTAAACATACAGACGAATGGTAAACATTAGAATAGATGCTAAAGATAAGTTCATTTCATTGCCAATAGAATATATTTAATGAAAAATATGTGGTAATTAAGATTATTTTAGCTAATAAAACATACCAAAAGTTTCTAAATTAAAATGATCTAATACTTAGTTATTACAACTAAGAAACCGTTCAAAAAAGAAGAAGATACTACTATCTAGAGCAAAATCATCAACATTTGCATCTTTATTCCCTGAATCATCAACGCCATCTCCTCTTCCACTCATGCCTATGCCTCCTCAGATGATGAGAACTCCCTCTGTGACGAATGATCAACCCTAGATAATGATACTTATTGTGCAATGCTAATGGTCTCCACTGCTTTTAGTATATGTTCAAGCATGTCCTATACCTTCTTCAATCGATCATTTAAGTTGCAATCAAATTGTCTTTTATATCCATAATACTTCAAGGGCTTAACATCTCCACCTTTGTTATGTGTCTTGGATGTTCTGGATCAATTGCTTGTAAATATGCTGAATATGGGAAGATTCAAAGAGATTCATCAACATACTGTTGAAATGCATTCATTTTCTCCTAAATAAATGACATTACAAGAATTAAAACTGATTTCTATAATTAAATTGAGTAGAGAAAAAAATTAAATAACTTAGACATTGCTTCTCCAATTCCATAGCATGTCACATCCTCGAGTCATCTTTTCCTTCTCTTCTCTTTGAGGATACAAAGAGATCGCATTGATCGGGATCAATGCCCTTCTCTTCATGAAAATAATACTATACACATATATCTAAGTTAATAAATAAAGGCTATTTAGATTAAAAAAATTCCAATAGATTTCATTTCATGTTCTCACAACAGAAGGTTTTTCCAACCCATACGATGAATAGCTTGTTGTAATTTGGTTCGATTGTTTTGGTTCTTGTTTTGCATTGGCTATAATAATTTGAATAATATATTAAAGAAATCCAAATCAATGCCGATACTTTTGAGTTTGTATACCTTATAATCCTTAGATGTTCAATAATCAACCAATATCCTCCACTCTTCTTCTGTTATTTCTTCAAGTATATTAGCGAGTACTTGAATTATTGGGATGTTCTCGTCAACGTATTTCAAATATAAAAAGTATGATTTCTTATTTATGTTGATTACATGCTTAATATTGGCAGTAATATTTTGAGAATTTCAAGATTGAAGTATTAAATGAGCAAGTCATTTGCTATGACTAACATGGGATCTGCAAACCAAATTTTGGGTGTGAAGATTACCTATAATAGATTATCGAACAGATTTTGGTTCTCTCAAGAGAAGTACATTGAGAAAGCACTCCAGAGATTCAACATGGACAAAGCCAAGCTCGTGAGTACCCCTCTTGGAGAAAACTTCAAGTTAAGCACCAAGCACAACCCACAAAAATAAGTTGAAAACAAGGATATGGAGATGATTCCTTATGCATCGGTCACATGAAGCCTAATGTATGATATGGTATATTTAAGACATGAAATTTTGCTCATTCAGTTGAAGTTGTCAACATTTATCTCAAATTCAGGAAAAAATCTTGAAAGGTAGTTAAATGGATCTTGAGATATATCTACAGTAATATCAATACTTATCTTTGCTTTGGAGCAGATAAGGTATTCCTACCGGATTACACAGACTATAATATGGCTGGTGATGTTGATGGTAAACGATCTATATTCGGTTACTTGATGACATACACAGGTGGTGGTGTTTCATGACAATAAAGTTTGTAGAAGTGTGTGACATTATCTACTATAAAAACAAAATTCATTGCCGCTATAGAATCCAAAAAATAATTCTTGTGGATAAAGAACTTCATGCATGAACGTAACCTTGTAGAAGACAAGTATAACTTTATTGTGACAGTCAGAGCACAATTTACCTTGCTAAGAACTCTACTTTTCATGCAAGGTCAAAGCATATCGATGTCAAATATCCATTGAATATGTGATATATTACAACCGAAGCAACTTGTACATGACAAGATCCATAAAATGACAAGGGTGTTGATATGATGCCAAAGACTCTCCCGCTTGGGAAATTCAAGAGATGTTCTGTCGTAAGTTTTGAGCAGTTCCCACATTGTCAGAAAGGAGGAGATTTACATTGATAGTCCTAATTGGAAAAGAAGAAAATGAAGTCGTAATTGGAGAAGGAAATCACTCATCTTTTTAGGAATAGGAGTCTTCTTTTCATATTCCTATAGGAAGTAAGATTTAATGCTTCCTTATTTCTCATCTTCATAGGATATAAATAAAGGTCATGAGGTAAACACCAACATCATCCCAACACAAGTGCTCATAGCACAAGAAAAGAAAAAAAGAGAGAGACATAGTTGCATCTAAGTTTAGGAGGGAGTATTCTTTGGAGCGGTTCTTCTCAAGTATTCTTCCTTACAGTTTGAGGGCATATTTATCGGTTTGATGATATTTTTCCTCTCTACTAATCTCTACTTTTTGGTGATTTATAGCACCATATAGTGGGTCGGCCTTGTGCAAACCCGTCACGGGAGTTTATTTTGATTATAGTGCTTGATTTTGAGTTGTGATCAACCCTCGTAGTTTTTTCTCCTCACATTGAGGGTTTTCTACGTTAAAAATTCTCCATGCATATGTGGTTGATTTTTCTATACTTGAAATTTATATCTGCAAGTTTTTGTTTTATATATTGCATGGGATTCGCTTATAAACTTTGATGTTTTTCCACGATTAAATCTATACGAGAAATATATTCCCAAACATTACATTGATGTGCTCCTAACCTTACATAGTGGACGGAATTAATCAGCCGACTTCCACTGCAACAGACTCCACCTCCTTTACCTTTGCCATTTTCGCTTCTTTCTTGTTTTTTTGTCATATTACGATTCTACCTGTTGCTTATATATTTCATCACTTTATTCAATGTTTGTAATTTTTTTGGAGTTTCACACTTATTTGCATTTATATTAATTTATTTGCGTACCGCCCCATCACTATTTACAGCATCATCGCACGTGCATGACTTTGTTGAATAATAAACTTGAAAACAACTTAACTCCGCAACTTAGTTTATAATTTTTGAATTAATAATTTATTAATATATATAATTTAAATAAGTGAAGTAATGTATTAATTTAATGATATGAAAACATCATATATTGATTGGTCCCTGTCCGTCAACCCAAACTTCAGCCTCACACATTTTGGAGAGTAAAGAAATGTTA